>VUQK01007990.1:5561-22095 GCA_015106715.1 Bujurquina vittata | reverse complement strand
TTAGTTAGTTATATTTTTTCCTTTTTATTATCGTTATTTATTTCAGTTAATGAAAATCTTTTTTTCTATTTGTTTTCATTTTTTTCGTTCGTTTTTGTGTTCTTTTACTTGTATACTGTACAGGACCGGCTTACTTTCAGCCTGGTTTTACCTCATTCAGAAGAGTCTCTGACTCCTGGCCCCCCCCAAACACTCCAACGCGCAGCCGTTCAGAGGGGGGCGGGGGGAGCGCAGTGACAGGATGCTACGCTGCACCTTCAAAATAAAAGCACGCGAGCTAAAGATTTCAAAGTCAAGTATTTTTCTTTTCCACGGTGTAATTTTTGGGTGGGACGAATGCGCCTTTCTCCAATATTGGGGGGGACATGTCCCCCCCGTCCCCCCCAGTTCCTACGCCTATACTTATAAGTAAAGCTCCACCTGGGGCCCCACCTAAAGAAAGAAAGATTCCTGCAGAGGTCACGTTTGAAAAGACCAGAGAACTTAAAAAAATGGTCTAAGCCATTAATCAGTTATCAAACTTTTTAACTTAATTTTAATTTCAGCTCTAAGGGTGAATCTGGCCCTAATAAGTGAATTATTCACCCGCTCCCTCTGCTGCAGGATACAGCTGATGACATGCGAGCCATAGACAGCTGTGAGTACATCTGGGAGGCCGGCGTGGGCTTTGCTCAGGCGCCGCCTCTGAACTTTGTCCACGACCTGAACAGGTGAGACTGCAGCACCAATACATTGCTGTATTGGAGTGTTAGCTGGTATCTGAGGATTTGCACTGCAAGGACAAAAAAGTGTTCCAAACTGGATGTTTTTGCTTGGAATTCTCTTATTATGGCAGTCTAAAGAGCACAAAACACTGAATCTTTTCATTTACCATATTTAAAAAGGTGTCAGTCTTTATACTCAGAATTTCTGCCATCTGCTCCAGACTTGCTGGATTCAGCAGCACATGTATCAAAAAGATTAATGGACCAGCCAGACAAGAAAAATCATTGAATTGAGCGCTGATGCATGCGCTGTGATTCAGAAATTTGTAGGAAGTTTATTCCTAACAGCTGTTTTATGTTTAGCTGGTAGAGCAGCCTCAGCAGAGGTTTTATTAGTTGCTGTTTACAGAAGAAATGATGTGTTTGCCTTGCGTATGCAGTAATAAACAGCTGTCCTTTGGAATTAATTTTTTTTAAACTACTTACTTTATTGGCTGTGTACAGATTAGACATCCTCACAGATTCCTAATTTTAACTCTTTTTAAATAATTCTGTGATAGTTTTTTTTTTTTTGTCGTCTTGCAAATTCAGCTCAAACTGAATTGAATGAACTCTTTGACTGATCCTGTACTGATGCCGTTTCCAGGACAGAGCTGCTGAAGTTACTCCTCACCAGCTTCTCTGAAGCCATGTACCTTCCTCCCTCGCCTGAAAGCAAAGTCCTCAATCCGTGGGTCTCCTTCTTCTGCTCCACAGAGAACAGGTGGCGTTATGCTTCACAGCACTTCACCTTTCACTTCGTTCCATTTATTTGACAGTGTTTATTTGTCGGTGAAAATTGCAGCTCATGTACACTCACCTCCACCTGTTTTTCACAGACACGCTCTGCCCCTGTTCACCTCCCTGCTCAATGTGGTGTGTGCCTATGACCCCGTGGGCTACGGCATCCCGTACAACCACCTGCTGTTCTCAGACTACCGGGAGCAGCTGGTGGAGCAGGCGGTCCAGATCCTTATCGTCACTCTGGAGCACGAGGCTGGCTCGGCCACCGGCATCGCCCTCCAGGCCCTGGACCCCTCCGCATCCCCCTCAGCTGAGGAGGACCAAGAGGTACATACAGTGGGTAATTAGTAAATGAACAATTATATATATTTTTTAATTTATGATAAAAAGAACTGATTGTGTTTTGGTCTGCAGCCTGGTGGACCTGACAACCTGTTTGTGAATTATCTCTCCAGGATACACAGAGAGGAGGTACTCTGAAACACTGACAGCCAATCAGCAGGGACCAGGATGATACTGTGAGATGTTTATAAGTGTATCTTCTCTTTTTTTGCTCATCAGGACTTGAGCTTTGTCCTTAAAGGTCTGGCTCGGCTGCTCAACAACCCTTTGATTCAGACCTATCTGCCTCGATCTACCAAGAAGATCCAGTTCCATCAGGAGCTGCTGATCCTCTTCTGGAAATGCTGCGACTACAACAAGGTGCTTACAGGATTTTTTTCAGGCAGGGTGGAGCAGGGAGGACTGTGAGGAAGCCAGGGGACCCACAGGAAATGAGTATATTTAATCAAGAAAAAAATAGTGAAGCAAATTAAAGTAGAAAATATTAGGCATTATTTTCAGGCTCAAGTGATCCCAGTGAGCTAAATCATCAAACACTCAGAAAACAGGAGCACACGAGTTTCAACACACTCAATGGTTAATGCTGCCCCCTGGTGGTGAATATTTTAGATGAGCGTGAGAAAAAAGTGTTTAAATAGAAGTTTCCAATGTGTTATATGAAAACTGGCCCTGCACAAGAGCCTGAAAAGGATTTTGCATTGAATAAAAAGTGTTAAAACAAATATTTAGAATTGCCTCTTAAAGTCATAATTACATTATTACATATTATTATTATTATTATGTTATTGAAGCGTAATTATTTAATCATTGTGTCACAAACACTGATGAAATGACTGTGTGTGATTGAGTAAAGTGGATCAAACAAGATAAATCTGACGTCATTGTGTTTCTGCGGTTTAGAAATTCCTCTTCTTTGTCCTGAAGAGCAGCGACGTCTTGGACATGTTGGTTCCCATCCTCTTTTACCTCAACGACGCCCGAGCAGATCAGTGTGAGTCACTTCACCTTGTGTGTGTGGGCAACAGATTAAATATAAATCTGTGAGCAAACAGTCACAGATCAATACTTGCAACATCATTCCTAGAAAAGCCTCTCCACCTGTGTCTGTCTGCAGCTCGGCTGGGCCTCATGCACATCGGTGTCTTCATCCTGCTGCTGTTAAGCGGAGAAAGAAACTTCGGCGTTCGCCTGAACAAACCGTACGCCCTCCGTGTCCCCATGGACATTCCTGTGTTCACAGGAACCCACGCTGACCTGCTCATAGTGGTGAGCAGTTAGAGGGTGAATACAGCTACTGAGTGTGCTCAGTAGCTGTATTTTAAACTATTTTAATGTATTTTTTTTATTTTTGGGCCAATGAAGACGCAAAATTCTGTGTAAGGATATCAATGTTTGGTAGTTATTTTATATTATCAATGTGATTCATGTTGTTATGGGAAAGCATCCTGACACACTTCAGTAAACTAGTCAGACTTTCACAGCGTTTTGGCCACTGCCCAGTTGGATCCGTGCAGCCAGAGGTTAATATAGCTGCTACGTTATAATGATAACAAACATGATTAGCAAGAAGCATCCACAAAGTGTACATTTGCAGATATTTAACTGGTGATAAGTAACAGACTAATAAGATACTAAATTTCACTCATTTGTTTCCTCACATCAGCAGCTTTCACTCAGTCCACTCCTTGTATTTCCTTTTTAGATCTTCCACAAAATCATCTCCAGTGGACACCAGCGTCTCCAGCCTCTGTTTGACTGCCTGCTCACCATCATTGTGAACAGTGAGTATTACAGCTCAAATGCTGCCCCCTGGTGGAAGAGCAGGAGAGCTGTTCGAGCCTTGGACTGAACTTTCGCACTTTTGCAGTTTCACCTTACCTGAAGAGCTTGTCCATGGTGACAGCCAGCAAACTGCTCCACCTTCTGGAGGCTTTCTCTACACCCTGGTTCCTCTTCTCCTCCCCCCAGAACCACCATCTGGTCTTCTTCCTGCTGGAGGTCTTTAACAACATCATCCAGTATCAGTTCGATGGTGAGAATGCAGATATCAGCTCATCAGCTTAACACTTTGCAGGCCTTTACTTTGCCGTAACGAAAATCTGAAATCATTTTACAGGTAACTATAACCTGGTTTACGCCGTCATCCGTAAGCGAAATGTCTTCCACCAGCTGGCCAACCTGCCGTCTGACACGGCGTCTATTCAGAAGGCCCTGCAAAAGAAGAAGAAGGCAGGGATCTCCAGGACTAACTCTGTAGAGAATGAGTCCATGGAGGGCTCCAGACCGGCTGTGCCTGCTGAGCCCGGCACACTTAAAGCCAGCTTAGAGGCCACACCAGGTAGGAAGTAAGATTACTGCAAATCAGCAAAAGTTTCATGATAGAACTGTAACTCCATTTTATTTTTGCTTATTAAGTAGATGTTAAGTAGATGTGGCTGTTTTTCTCTTGTGCATGCTTCTATAACCTGAACCAGGCTGGCTGTTTCACTCTGCCTCCAATCTTTACATTCATGTGTTCCTTTGACCTCTGAAAATGGATTTTGGTGCTGGGAATGACATCACACCCACGTTGGTTTGGGTGATCCGACTTTCCAAGTGGGAAGTCTGACTTCAGGTGCTGTTGCAGCTAAAAATTCTGACTTGAAAGCTGGGCTCTCCTCTTCCAGAGGAATGCAGTAGTAGTTTGCACATTTTGATAGGACAGTGGCTGTGGGTTCCTGGGCTGTCTGCGTTGCATGGTGGCAAGCCTCTGCTTGCAAACATATAATAATAGAATAGTTTTTATTGTCATTGTCATTACAAACAACGAAATATGGCCAGAACAGCCATCCAAGATAAGAACACACACAAGCCAACAGACAGGGGGGATGGTATTCTCGAGCCGCAGCCGATCAGGCGCCGCCACTGAATGATCCCATGAAAAAGGAAAAAACTCCACAATAGGAATATTGTGTTTGGACAAAAGCGCTGGGCCACATACTCGTTACAGCTACAGGAGCAGCTCAGCCATGGAAATCCATGCCATGAATCTTCCAGAGCATTGCCTCACACTCAGTAACCTTCTCTGTGACTTTATGTGGTCTGACATTTTGTGGCTGAGTTGCAGTGTCTCCTAAATGCTTCCACTTTGCAGTAATACCACTTACAGTTAATGTTGGAATATCTCAGAGGGAAGACATTGCACAAGACCACGCTTTAATTCATTGAGCTCTTTAGGAGGACACGCTTTCTACAGACTGCATGGCCAAGTGATGGATTTATACCCCTGTGGCAACGGGACTGAAAACAGACTGTATGGACCAATACTTTTATCCATATAGTTTGTCTCATTGCTTTCTGGATTATCCAGGAATCTTTACATTGTCAAAATGCTTAGCTCACAGAAATATAGGAGATTAAAACTGACTTTTTCATACAATGCAAAGTCTGTCTAAATGAACAAGTTTGCTTTCACCTCTCTGGAGTGTGCAGGACCTATTACCACTCTATATCTGTAGTTCATGTCTACAGTATGAAAATACTGTCAGTGCCTTCATTTAACTCTCAGCATAGTGAATATATAAATTTTTCCCAATTTGTCAAAATATTCCTTTAAACCGGTTCATCACGTCACTGGACGCTGCGCTTCAGCGCTTCCAGTGAAATGCATCCCTGTAAAGTGAGAGCATGTTGTGTGCTGTAGGAATCGATAAGATCACAGAGAAGTCTCAGGTGAGTCTGGACGGAACGATGGTTGCTGTGCCACAATCAGACTCTCCGCAAACGCCGACTGAAAGCAGCAGCACAGCTGGAGCCAGCGACACTGAGTCCCACTCAGAGAGAGATAACGAGGTGAGCAGATGGCTCAACACACACACACACGCACAAATTTTGTTGCTTCTTGTTGCAGTTAAAGTGTTTTATTATTCTGTCGGTAGGCCAACCGCGCACAGTCAGAATCAGCAAGGAGCCGACTGTCGAGTGTCTCATCGACGGCTGCATGGAGCGCTAACTCAGACTGGGTCAGTTCTTCATCTGCTGACCTTCCACACTCTGTTCTCTGCATGTTTTCTGTCATGTGACATCATCTACCTGCTCTCAGGTCTCTTCATGGAAGGCTAAACTTCCTCTGCAGACAATCATGCGGCTGCTGCAGGTGCTGGTTCCTCAGGTGGAGAAGATTTGCATTGACAAGTAGGAAATCATGCAAATTGTAAACTAAAAATAATTAACTAATGATGGCCCTTGGGTAATAAGCAACAAAAGGCACGGTTAATTTTCATCGATTAAAAACACGACTAAATATGTTTTAATTTGAACAAAATTAATTATGGAAGTAATTAATTAAACTGACTTAATACAAAGTCCTGATCTGTGACCGGGAATGTTTTGGGAATCTTACACGACAGGTCCAGATTAGTAAACGTTTCCTGAAACAATTTCCAAGAACAGTTAAAATTTTAATAGTACAAACGGGACAAAAATGTCTCGGAAAATGTGGATGGAAACACCCTTTTAATAATTAAACAAACAGCAATATTTGTAGCATACAGGTTTAAATAACTCCTTAGACTTCAGTGTGACTCGGTTTATTGGGTATTAAGAGTTGTTGTCGTCCTCAGGGGTCTGACTGATGAGTCCGAAATCCTCAAGTTCCTGCAGCACGGGACACTTGTGGGCCTCCTGCCCGTCCCTCACCCCATCCTCATCAGAAAGTACCAAGCCAACGCCGGCACGGCCATGTGGTTCCGCACCTATATCTGGGGCGTCATCTACTTACGGTAAATAAACCCGTCAGTATTATTTGGAACGTGAAACGTCCACATAGATAAACATGTAAACGTCATTTCATTCAGTGGCTTCATCTTTGGGCTTGTTGTTTTTTCTTCTTACTCCAGCAACGTAGATCCTCCAATCTGGTACGACACTGACATCCGGCTGTTTGAGATCCAGAGGATTTAGAGGAGCTGCTGAGGATCCAACAGCCATGAAAAGGCTCTGCCGCTTTATCCTCCTCACACCTGAACTGTGCTTAAAAATCAGAGGACAGCTCATTCTTAATGCCAAATTATGTAAAGATGGAGACTGTTTAAATGTGTCCATAAAAAGAAAAATGACAAAATCTGATGTATTCATAGTTATTTTTTTTATTGAACATTTGTTCATTTTGCCAAAAATGTCAGTGTTTGGTGTTCCAGTGAGTGGCTGCAGGAAAAAAGGCTTTAAATGTGTCATCATAGACACCGTGGACTAAAATCTGCCGCTTACACTACTCGGATGCAAGCGCCTCACTGATGGTGGCTTGATTCCAGTTCATCCAAAAGATGTCAAATGGCCACACTTTTTAAAAATCCTTACACACACACATGCACATCACCAGTCTCCTGGAACATTATGAAAACAGTTTGACCTAAAAATAACTTAACATTAAATCTACTTTTTTAGTGTGAACCAGTCTAGTGTAACCAGGATGAGTCTGTGCTCTTTATGCAGAGATCAGCAGCTCCGTCAAAGCTCCCACAGAGTGCATCCTGTAGAAGACGCTGAGCGGCTGACCCAGATTCACCAAAACAAGCCAAGCGCTGAAGCCGAAAAACTGTTTTCCCAGGCTGTTCTCGAACTGTGGATGGACTCCGAACGCAGGAATCACCCACAGCTGTAAGAAGAGGGAACAGTTACACATTATGTAAATACAGATTTAAGTTATAAATATTCTCTCAAAGCAAACTCATGATACTACCATGACGTTCGAGAGAATGAGGAAAGCACAGATCTCTTGTGTTGCTCTTCTGGTCCAGGATTTCTTCCCGTCATGCTCTTGGACAGCAGGGGATGCTGATGTTCTGTTCTCCAGGAATGAAATCTCTGGCTTCTTGTCCTTTTGCGCTGGCACAGCAACCTTCATCTTTAGCTTTTGAGCAGTTTTTAATGTAAACAAAACCTTTTAATGTCTCTTTGTACATCATTCAAATATATACAGTAGCTCTGAGGTGCAAAAAAAATATTTTAGAAATAAAAAAAAAAGTTTTATTTTGGACAAGGCAACAATATTTCAGACAACTACAGTATATCTTGTTTTGCATCTCAAGACCACACGAGAAAAGATGAAGGTACCTTGAAATTCCTTCTCCACTGCTTTTCCTTCCTGGTGAGGTTTGGGTGTCTGTGGAGGCCCTCGATGATGAAGATATTCTGGAGGACGAGCTCCAGCAGGCTCAAGAGGGAGTAGGACAGATCCAGGTTCCCCAGTAGATCGCGGTTTCCCATAGCCAGCCCTGCTACCAAGGAAAAGTAGGACAGGACGAGCTTGCCCAAGGCCGCCGCCAGCAGGAGGATCACATCCAGGCTACGGGTGGGGTTGTGTCCCCCTTCGTGCGCCCTCGCCTCTAGCCTGTAAACTAGCAGCCCAACAAGACAGCAAAGAGACATGACGGGAATGACCGCTACATGGTAGCCATAAAATATGAGGAAGGCGGTGTGGCGAAACTCTGGCTGGGTCACCCAGAACTGATAGAGAATGAAGGCAGTCATTCCTGCAGCAAGGACCAGGCCCCCAAACACGAAGCCGACTGTGATCCCACCTCTGTAGAAGATGCATAGAGTCAGTTTCTGAGCAGTGTGGTGGTGACCTGGAATTATCCTGCGGCCCACGTTCTTCCACATTACATAGATTATCCCGCCTGCCATCAGGTAGTACTCAATGTTGAAGGGATAAAGGATCTCGACACCCTTCCTGAAGGCGAGGCAAGCTGTACTCGCACTGCACTGACACAAACTTAAATCCCCTGCAGGAAGGAAAGCAACTTTAAATACAGTATTCTTTAAATTCCTCCTGCTGCAGCAGAATGAGCTCAAACATACAACCTCAGGATGCTCAGTGAATGTTTCTTGCAGTAACTACCTATTGAATCCGAGCGGTCATCTTCAGATGAGCCAGTGGTGTTTGTCTTTTCCTGCTCGATCTCTGTGTGGATGCTGTCCTCTGTCACCGCATTCAGCCACAGCAGCACATCAGTGGAAAGGATCACCATCAGTCCAGACCTGCAAAGCTCAAGTTAGAAATCTCTTCCTAAAAACATGTATGTTTGCATGAAAGCCATGCATGAACTACACAGTACAGTATATAATATAATAGTGTGCACCTGGTGATTATCTTGTGTGTGTGAATGCAGTCTTTGGAGTGGCTCCACACTAAATATGTCTACAAAAGGAACAAAAATGGAGTTATTTAATAAGGACACACCTGAAACAACATTACAAGCCTGTTTTTTAAGTCAGGTAGAGTGGAGAGGGTGGAGATAGAGGAGGAGAGGTAAAGTTATGTAACAGAACATAACTGACATATGATCTGAAATGTTGAAGTAAAAGCGACCGTGATCAGGTTGAGGGAAAGCGCCTCATTTAGAGTGCAAGAAACTTTTAAGGTGAAAAGTTTATTTTGACTTTCTAAACCCTTCCATTGTGTCCGGGTCAAATTTGACCTGCTTTGACATCAGCAAAAATACCCCAAATTTCATTCCTTTAGCTTCAGATTTGATGGCTTTTTCTAAAATGTCCCAATATACACAAAAATGAAAATATTCTAAAATTGCACAGATGTTACAGATATTTTTACTTTGAGGCTGTTTCAGTTCAAATTTGACTGGAATTTATTGAGATGATTTTTAGATTCAGGGAAATGGTGGTTTTAAGGAACCACCATTTTCAGTGTCAAACTGGGAAACTGTACATGCCATGTCTGGGTTTATTTTTATGGGGCATTGGTGAGGGAGTTCAAGAGGAACTTCGACACTGTCACAAGAACCATCTGTGTTCACATAACATTTGCTCATGTTCCTGCAGAGAGAAGCTCCTGCTGGTGTTTGAAGGATCATGAGGGAACCTCCAGTCCGAGAGTAAAACAGCACAACATTGATCTTACATGGTGCAAATAAGAAATAATACCTCTGTGTGAGGTCAGATGCTGCCTTGACACAGAAACGCAATCTGAAATATGTGGTGGAGAATTTAATGCTGTCAACTCACAGCAAGAAAGTCTCTGGTTCAAATCCTGGCCAAGGGCCTTTCCGTGTGATGTTTGCATGTTCCTCACACAGCCCACAGAGATACCTGTCAGGTGACCTACCTCCTGAGCTACAGGAGGTAGGTCACCTACTAATCGAGAGGTTGGTGGTTCGATCTCTGGCTGCTCCAGTCTGCAAGAGAGTGAAGTTGCCCTCTGATGCGTTCATCAGATTGTGAATGTGTGTGTTTCTACTTAGCTGTAGAAAAAAGTGCTTATATGAATTGGTGAATGAGGCATGCTATATAAAGCACTTTGAGTAAGCGTCAGAGTCAGTTTTGCTAATCTTAAGGCCATTAGTAATGTATACTAAAGATAAAATTGGGATTAACTTGGTAAATCATGAGCTTAAAAAAATATGACAAAGATGTTGTGATAAGGAGACTTTGTGCTCACGTGTGTTCACGTGAGTTCAGAAAACCACTTGGACACCCTGAAAAAGTGCCACGCCTGCTTGTTACAGTACGCTCTTCAAACATAGGTATTGTTTGTGTTTTAATCATGTTCTGGCTTAGGGCATATAATTATCTAACTGCTGTATGCATTCTAGTGTGCCAAGAAGGATGCTGTTTATCATTTAATTTGTGGTGTAACCTGTGAAGGTGGCTTCTTTAAATCTGTATCTTCAGTCACGCACAGCTGTGTACTTAAGTGACAGTATGTAAGGCTCTCTGTCAGACTTTATTAAAAATTCCCCCTGTCAAAGTCAAATCCTTCTTCTTGAGTCCTGAGTGAACCTAAGTGCTTTTCCTTATTTCCTGTATGTCCTACTCTGATGGCCAAACTTTCAAACAGTAAGTCTACGTATGTACAAGTAATCCCTAAATCAGGGGTATTCAACTCCAGGCCTCGAGGGCCGGTGTCCTGCAGGTTTTAGATGTGTCCCTGACCCAACACACCTGAATCAAATGGTTGAATTACCTCCTCAGTATGCAGGCGAGTTCTATTTGACTCAGGTGTGTCGAAGCAGAGACACATCTAAAACCTGCAGGACACCGGCCCTCGAGGCCTGGAGTTGAATACCCCTGCCCTAAATGCTCTTTCTGTGACAGTTCTTCCAGCTCTTGGCTCTCTATGATGTCAGTGACTGCAGATTTTCCTAATATAGCCTTCACAATCACGCAAATCAAAAGCTTCATAATGTACAATTCACCAGAAAATAAATATCGTTACCTGTGCAGCGAGAAAAAGAGCCTCTATGAACGGAGAAAGCAGTGTGGCAATTGGCTTACACTCCTTCATACTCATCAGATAACCAACCCTGAAGATGTACAGCAACAGGCTGAAGGCAGAAAAGAGCACGAGGGCCACTGTGACACACCATGAGAAAGATATTAGAAACACACAAACCCCGTGAGCAGTCGGCATTAACGATCAAACACAGGAACGTACAGATGACGGGGATTCCCCCAGCATGGTGGTCTCTATGTGGGGATATATCCGACTGTTTCCTGGCCCACAGCAGGTACCAGAGCATCCAGATCAAGCTGACCCCCATCAGCACCAGCAGGAACACCTCGGGCTGCTGGTGGTTCAGGCCCTCGGGGTTGAAGGCTTGGGTGGCCACCAGAGCGGCCCCCAGCACCATCACATTGAGCCCCAGTAAACCAGACATTATGCGTCTCCCACTGGGAACCCACACCAGCACTGGTTCCACCTCCCGGTCGTGGATCTGATGATGGTCTGAGCTACTGAGGGGTTCTTCAGCAGTGGGATTTTCAGGTGTCTCACAGAAAGAGTCCAGCTCTGAGAGTCCAATGTCAGTCTCCATGTTCATGCCTTTTCTCTTATCTTTGTCTGTCCTTTTCCCTCAGTTTTTCTTTCCTTTTAGTTGAAATCCTGACGTTCAGCGGGGACGTGTGTGTCTGAAAAGCCCTGGCAGTTGTCTGATTTGCCTTCCCACGCTGCTGCAGGTGTGGCTATCATTATAACACACCTTCACGGGAAATGCATCATGTTTGACCCTTTATTCACCACTCGTGCTACTCAGTCAAAGTCTGCTTAATAAAAAAACAAACACACTCTAAGCCTCTGAGGAGTGTGTGTCCGCCTGCAGCACTGAAATCCCTGTTGTTATTTTACTTTAGTGGAGCTTAAAGGTATCAGGAAGCATAACAATTTACAAACAAGTTACAGCAGGAACTGACTGAAGCATGACCTTGTTCTTATCACTTCTCTTCTCCAGCTTGTGTAGCAGTAAATAGTTCCGTGAATACTGGCAGCCGGCTCCAGCTGGCTGCATTCATATTTTTGTCAAAAGTCACGAGCGAGAAAAAACTCAATTATTTCAGAGGTGCAAGTATTTGCTTCAAAAAGCTTTGACTTTATTCTGTAGCAATCCTTGTCACAGTCTTTACTTCTGTACTAATCCACGTGTCGTGCATTTTGATGTTTTTTTTTTAAAGCGTAATAAAGCAAACAAAAGAACTTTTATGAAGTTCTGCTCTAGTTAAACTAATACCACTGTATAATAATAGCCTTGAATTTTAATAATCTTACCAACAATGTGTCAAGAATATTTTTTTTTCTCTTTCCACATGCTCATATAAAAAGCAGATAAACAGTTTGGAATCAGACCTGTAGGAGTAATGTGAATTTCTCAGTTTCTAGAAGGCACCCACATGTCAAATAGTCTACTCAATTGAAACTTATGACTGGTCAACAGATATACTTTTTTTATCTTGCCTTTTCCCCATAATACACCTGTCACACATAAGGACTGCAGCCCCCCCCCCACACACACACACACTCTCTTTACTTGAAGCAGCTAAAGGTGAGTTAATTTTCTTCTCAGTTAAATTATTTATCTTGAAGTTAAAGGATTAAAATGTAACCTTCTTTGTTCTTTTTGCAGAGATTAGCATCCATGTGTGTCTTTCCCTTGTTTAGTTAAACTACTCTTCATGTAACACTTAAAACAAACAAACAAACAAAAGAAACACTGTTGAATCACTGGTGGCTGTGTTGTGTGCGCAGAGTGATGGATCCATAAACATGCATCCTCTGTGTAAGCCTGTTGTGATATTTGCAGGAACTGGCAGGCTTAAAAATGTAGAACAGACAGCGCACACTCATTTCAGAGATTTTGGTTCCTCTTTGTCGGTCTGAGGCAGACTAAAGCTGAGGTGGCTGCTGGAGAGTGGGCAGGCAGATGAGTTCCTGAGGTCAGGCTGACTGAACCTCGAGGAACCTAGAACACACGGAGGATTCAGTGTGAGCAGAAGGAATTTAACCACAAAGAACATAAGTGAGTCAGAGGGTGACAAAGAGACAAAGACAAGTAACAGGTGTCAAACAGGTGTAGCAGCCTGTGATCCACGAGGAACAGGTAAGCGGACATGCCCGAGACAAGCTCTGACAGATACAGACAGCCTTATCCACATGGGTGGTGGAAGTGGTGCCTGACTTTAGCCTGGGGAAAATAACATTGACACAAATGAGAACAAATTAAAGTATTCATTAAGTAATTATAGTCCTCATTTTATCAGCCTTTCTTGCAATTTTCCAGAATGTATTAATTGCTTCAACAGCTCATGAAATTTCTACATTTTGCTCATAAAGGTTTTAATTAAAAATAGCCATTAAATCTTTAAAGCACATTCACAGAATGAAAAAGAAATTCAAAAAAATTCCCTCAGATGTCGGTACGAGTTGAAATCCATGTTACTCCACATCCATGTGTAACCTCAGTTTTTCCTCATCTTCCTCGTCCATTAACTTGCTGAAAGGAGAGAGGACAAATCAGTAAAATTATTTTTATATGGTGCCAATCACGGCAACAGTCACCTTAAGGTGCTTTATGTTGTGAAGTAAAGACCCTTCAGTAACACAGAGAAAGACAGCAATCAGACGACCCCAAAGCATTTGGCAACAGTGGGAAGGAAAAATGATGTACCACGTTTTTTTTCCCCATTACTTTGCATCTGCTTTTACACCTGTAATGGACACTCTCTACATTCCAGTACATGCTAACATGAAGAAGACGTGTCCTGATGCGCTCACCTGTGTCGAATTATGACTTCACAGAAAGCCCAGGAGCGCATGCGTCAGTCTAACCTTACACAGTGAAACTACGGTCCTGTGCTGCCATCTACTGGCGGATGTATGGAGAAACATTGGTTGATTTCTGTGCTTGAAATTATTTCTAGTGTTTGATAATTAAAATGAATATTAGTAGCAATTAATAAATAAATATAATGGCACACTGGTAAACATATATTAAAAAATGCATTGCATCTACATAATAATTTTCAAACAACTCATAACTGAGGAAAACTGAAATAGACTGGCCCCACCATCATTTACTATGTTAGTGTGAACGTTCTGACCATTCATGCCTGAAGTCATGAAGGGTTTGAACATTTGATATGTTTTATGTGTTCTGTTGTGAATAAAATATCAGTTTCTTAAATTTACAAATCAACTCTGGCATGGTGTTTTTCACAGCAGCCCAACACTTTCAGACCTGGGTTTGCATCACAAAGGGTGATGGCATGAAAGCTTTCCTGTGTATTCCCTGCAGCAGCAGAGCTGAATCAGTCTGCTGGAGAAGTAAATGGTGCACTATCCATGATGGATGACAGTTTGTTCAGTGGCGTCCTCTCCACCACAGCTTCAGAAGTGCAGCCAGTCATAGAGCCAGCTCTCCTGATCAGGTTTTTTCCAGTGTGTTTGTGTCAGCAGCTCCACAAGCAGACCAAAACTGACTGAACCAAACCTCCAACATTTTGGTGCACACATTTAAGGAGCTCATCTTCCTTAAGATGAAAAGAGCCCGCTCATCCTCTTTTTTTGTAAAGCTTCTGTTTTGATCATCCACTTCAGTGTGTTATGTATGTGGGTGCCCACTACATCACATTGGAGGGTTCACAGTGTTATACTTTTGTCAAGATAATACACACTGTGGCTGATTTATATCTGCAGTTATCAGAAAGAAGTCATCTGGAAATAACAAGATAGAGTATTATTAATTTTATAACTTGATCATTAAATTATCTGACCTACAGTGCTCTGTCTTTTCTTTGCTTTATTATACTTAGAAATATAAGACACTTTTAAGGTGTTCATCTTGCAGCTGCATGAAGTAAAAAACAGCATTCAAAGACCAGATAAAACATTGTTTTTTGGCCTCTCAGAAGGAGGAGTTCAAAATGCCACTGGCTGGCAAATCTGGCGGGTTTTTCACCAACTTTTATGGCTTTCCAGCCTATTACATCTTTAGCAGACAGGTTGGAAAGTAATAATATTTGATACTAATGGTTTGGCATATTCAAAACGCCACTGACTGGCATAAAATCCAGCATTCTGACATATTAAGCCTCAATTTTTACATAATTTCTTTACCATCGCCAAAGCTATGCGGGAAAATTATGTCTCTAGTCGCCATTTTCTGTATTTAACAGCTGTGCATATGATATGATCAATAATAGAGGCATGGAGCTGATCAGGTGCCCCTGTGCGCCTTCACTTCTAAAGACAGTCCATAAGTTATGTCAGTGTGTCAAGAGGAGGTTTTTAAATACTCAGGTTAGCTTAAGTTACTGGGAGTGAAAGAACGGGTCACTGTTCTGCAACTGTGTGCTGTAGTTAGAACAGATCATAAGAAAAATAAGGGAACTTGTAATCGTTGAACTAGATGGTGAATTATAAAACAGATAAATTATAGAAGAAATTATAAATACATAAAAATATAGAAATGATAGAAGAAAACCTGTAATAGAAGTCTTGCATATGAATAAGCGAGATCTGCACACATGATCACAGTAAACCTGGAGTGGGTGCGCGCGTGTTTTGGGGAGTGGGGACCTAAAAATCGCTCCGCATGCACGCTGCTCCTACCACATCTTTGGGGTAATTGTTTTCCCAAAGACTTCGGTCCAGAAGGGGGGTGCACCTGACGTCGTCTCGGCCCCGCCCCCTGCTTGACAACCAGCACACCTTGAGTCCGTCTCCCAGCAACCGGCCAGTCCGCCGCTCTGTGCCGCTGCAGGCCGTCCGGACTCGCTGCGTTCTGGAGTGACAGTTACGTCCACACCCGGGCCCCACCGGTGCTTCCATGGAACCCGACCGGGAGTGAGCCGAGGAGTCGCCATGAACGACCGGTACCACCGGGCGGCCCGGGACGGCTTCCTGGACGTGCTGAAGGAGGGGACACGGAAGGACCTGAACGCCCCGGACGAGGATGGCATGACACCGACCTTATGGGCCGCTTACCACGGCAACCTGGAGGCGCTCCGGCTCATCGTGGGCAGAGGGTGAGTCCAGAACCAGAACCAGCATCCTGCCTGAGGGGGAGATTCAGCCTGGGTATCCTCCCATCTCCCATCAGTTTTATGAAATTGTGGAAACTAATAACTGGATAGTTACAAATTTATTGAGAAATTATTCAATAATAAACATACAAATTTTCAAATGAATTAAATGCTACAAAGGATTTTTATATCTTAAATAAAATTCATTCTATCATAGAATATTGTATTTTATTTATTTTATTTTTTGTCTGTTTGTCTCCTTCATGTCTATGAACTGAGACTAGCACAAGTATCTATCTATCTATCTATCTATCTATCTATCTATCTATCTATCTATCTATCTATCTATCTATCTATCTATCTATCTATCTATCTATCTATCTATCTCAGCTAAACTGTTTTCAGTCTCATTG
>VUQK01007975.1:15418-31907 GCA_015106715.1 Bujurquina vittata | reverse complement strand
ATCTTTGCAGAATTGTCCTAATTCAGTTACATTAGAGGGTTTCCGAGCATGAACGGCCTTTTTAAGGTCATACCACAACGTCAGGACTTTGGCTAGGCCACTCCAAAGTCTTCATTTTGTTTTTCTTCAGCCATTCAGTGGTGGACTTGCTGGTGTGTTTAGGATCATTGTCCTGCTGCAGAACCCAAGTACGTTTCAGCTTGAGTACACGAACAGATGGTCTGACATTCTCCTTCAGGATCTCTTGGTAGACAGCAGAATTCATAGTTCCATTTATCACAGCAAGTCGTCCAGGTCCTGACGCAGCAAAACAGCCCCAGACCATCACACTACCACCACCATATTTTACTGTTGGTATAATGTTCTTTTTCTGAAATGCAGTGTTCCTTTTACGCCAGATGTAATGGGACACACACCTTCCAAAGAGTCCCACTTTTGTCTCATCGGTCCACAGAATGTTGTCCCAAAAGTCTTGGGGATCATCAAGATGCGTTTTGGAAAAATTGAGACGAGCTTTAATGTTCTTTTTGCTCAGCAAACGCTGACCTTAACTGAGGCAAGTGAGGCCTGCAGTTCTTTGGACGTTGTTGTGGGGTCTTTTGTGACATCTCATCCTCCAGGAAATGCTTTTTTCTAGTTCAATGATTGTTACTTCCAGTAAAGGATGTTTGGTACACTGTGACGTGTTGTTCTTGGCACAATTGAAATGTCAAGTTGTATCAGAAATAATTATTTCGGCTCTTTCTGCCTAAACACAGCACTGAGAGGTCAGTGTGAGGGGTGGGAAAAGTTCAAGAGTCATTCCCTGGAGAATACAGCTGTGATAATGATCAGTCCTTCTCAAAGCAAAGCCTCAATGCGATCTATGTTATTCTCATATCAAATCTTTGGGTCACACACGCTGTGGTAACCTTTTTGCTGTTGTTGAACTAATTCAGAGTATAAAGCTTGCTTCGATTAGAACACTGCAGCTCGTTGGCCAATTAAAAATACTTTTACATCAAATTTTATTCTGTGGGCTCTTTGCATTACAAAAAAGTGTAAAGATTTCACTGCCTGTTTTAGTGAAGATGAACTGTTTTTGCAGTTAATAACAAGCATGCATGCTCATCAGTAGACCCTAAGTGTCCAGAGGGATTTTGGGTCAAAGGTTTGTCTGTGCTGTGATCTGGAAATGAAGCAGAGCTGTGATTTACGAGGCCCGTTTCAGTTGGCGTTGCCCAAAAATGATCAGAGTCTGAGTTTGGTGGGACTTCCCGCCTTTATATAAAGTCTGAAAATGACTGGTATTTCTCATCGATCTGCAGCTGTGAGGCTTCAGCATTTGGACCATGGTCTCCTCTGTAAAACCGTACAAAAACCAGCGCTATGCTAGCCTGAAGAGGGACTGTATCAGTAAAAAGACGCTGTTTGAGGATCCCGAGTTCCCAGCCACCAACTCTTCGCTCTATTATACCAAACCACCTTCTGGCAGGGTAGAGTGGAAACGACCTAGGGTAAGTGGCCATGACTCATTTCCATCAGGGAGTCCGAGTGTTCTTCTGCACAGACACAGTTTATTGTACAAAGCAGCATGTAAGACCAGCTAAACCTCCAACTTTTTTTTCTTCAATGTTGGTGAAGTCTTTCAGCTCTGTCATGTTATTGTCTCTGTTGTAGGAGATAAGTGAAAGTCCTCATCTGTTTGTAGACGGCATCAGCTCCCATGACTTGAACCAGGGAGTTGTGGGAAACTGCTGGTTTGTCGCTGCCTGCTCTTGTCTGGCTTTGAAGCCAAACCTCTGGAAGAAGGTGTGTTAACTTTGTTGCTTTATTCTTAATGTGCGAGTTGAGGAGTTGTGATTTTAACATTGGTAACTACACATTAATAAAGCATAAAGATTGTAACTATAGTAGCAGTGGCCTACAGGGTTTGTGTTAAAAAATGTGACAAGCAGAGAACACAATTCAAATCTTATTTAGTTCAAAGCAGTGGCTTCTCTCAGGAAAATATTCAATATTTCAGGCAGATTAATACATTAGATCATATTCTATCTTTGCTATTAACAGCAATGGACAAAAGTAAAAACTGTAAAACCCAAGTGAGACTAAAATGTAGCAATTTAGAAAATAGTCTGTGAAACTTGGCTGTAGCTGCCTCATCATTTTAAAAAGTAAAGTTACAAAAAAAGGTGTTGTTTGCAGGTTTTATCAATAACAATAGATGTGTAATATTACACCTACGTTTATATGCCATCAAATTAAATGTAGTAAATAAATAGAAACACATGCACTGTATTGGTTCTTTTGTCTCAATTCTGCATACACTCTAATTTAAAGGGTTTTGCTGAACTGGTTACAGTGTGTACTATATTGTGTTTCTGTTTTAGTGAGTTTGTTCAAATCTTTTGTGGCCATTTTTTTTATCACATTTCATTGTGGGTGTTATGCCATGTTTGTTTTTTTGTTTTTTTCACCAACAAATCAGGTGATTCCTGACTGGAAGGAGCAGGAGTGGGATGATAAACACCCCGAGAACTACGCCGGAATCTTTCATTTTCAGTTCTGGATCTTTGGTGAGTGGGTCGATGTGGTGGTGGATGACCGACTACCGACGATCAATGGAGAGCTCATCTACTGTCACTCGAAAAGCACCAACGAATTTTGGAGTGCTCTCCTGGAGAAGGCCTACGCCAAGTCAGTAAACTTTGAGCAGCTTGATAGAGATAATCTTGTTAGTTGGTTTATTTTAAGTAAGTATTTATGTATTGTTGACAATATTAAAAATATTCTTGTGTAATGATTAACTCTATATACACTATATTGCCAAAGGTATTCACTCACCCATCCAAATCACTGAATTCAGGTGTTCCACTCACTTCCATGACCACAGGTGTATAAATATAAGCATGCAGACTGCTTCTGCAAACATTTGTGAAAGAATAGGTCGCTCTTAGGAGCTCAGTGAATACCATTGTGGTACTGTGATAGGATAGTACCAACAAGTCCAGTTGTGAAATTTCCTCACTACTAAATATTGCTCAGTCAACTGTTAGTGGTATTATAACAAAATGGAAGTGACTGGGTACGATAGCAACTCAGCCACAAAGTGATAGGCCACATTATATTCCAGAGTGGGGTCAGCGGATGCTGAGACGCATAGTGGGCAGAGGTCACCAACTTTCGGCAGAGTCGGTCGCTACAGACCACCAAACTTCATGTGGTTTTCAGATTAGCTCTAGAACAGTGTGTAGAGATCTTGATGGAATGGGTTTCCATGACTGAGCAGCTGCCTTACATCACCAAGCTCAATGCAAAGCGTTAGATGTAGTGGTGAACACACCTCCAACTCTGAACTAAACATTTGCATTTCTTACACCCTCTGTGCCCAGGCTTTCTGGCTGCTATCAGTCCCTAGAGGGGGGGAACACTGGCGATGCTGTGGTGGATTTCAGTGGAGCTGTGACTGAATCCATCAGCCTAGAGGAAGGGCAATATTATAAGGACCCAAAAAAACAAGACAAGCTCTTTGAGGACCTGCTGAAGGTGTACGACCGTGGAGGAATCATCAGCTGCTCCATCAAGGTCTGTGCTGTTGCTTCTTTGTGTTTATACTGTAGGCATGCCAATGGCATACTATACTATACTATACTATACTATACTATACTACTGGCCATGGCCATAGTAATTGTTTTCAAAATATCATAGGCAGATCCTCGTGAAATTGAACTCAAGATGGCAAACGGGCTCGTGAAAGGCCATGCATACGCAGTGACGGCAGTGAAGAGGGTTCGTTTGGGTCATGGGCTGCTGGCCTTCTTCAAAAACGAAACCATTCCACTGATCCGCATGAGAAACCCCTGGGGCACGATTGAGTGGAAAGGAGCCTGGAGCGACAGGTGAGCAGGAAGCTTGTTGTGGTGAATTTAGTTCCGTGCTGTTTGTTTTTCAGGCAAACCTCTTATTCTTATTCTGGCTCCATGTGGAAATCAGAGCTGTGGTCAGTCTGAATTAATGGTGTTGATTTGAATAATGACCACTTTTTTATCTATTGTCCATTGTTTACTGTTTTACATATTTAAAAAATACATAATATTGTCATAGCCTCTTTTTAGGACTCAGTCAATTTTGCATGGATTATACAATTTCTTTTTTATTTATTTTTTTTTTATCTAGGTGCTATTTCTAAGTGCATTAAGCACCATGTCTTTCTTTGCTTGTTGTTTGGCAGTTCTGAAGAATGGTCAAAAGTTGGTGACAC
Organism: Bujurquina vittata; assembly: GCA_015106715.1. NCBI lineage: Eukaryota > Metazoa > Chordata > Actinopteri > Cichliformes > Cichlidae > Bujurquina > Bujurquina vittata. The sequence continues at coordinate 27,667 of VUQK01007975.1, read as the reverse complement.
ACAGAGGGGCAACCTTGGCATCACAGTGGAAGATGATGGAGAGTTCTGGTAAATGATGAAGTGCCTCCAATTTTTCAGGACAGTTTATTCCACTTTTTTGGATTTTAATCACACACTCTGGTCAAATCCTCAGGATGTCATTCACAGACTGGTGCAAGTTCTTCACAGACGCAGATCTTTGCCGCATCATCAATACTTCACTGATCAGCGTCCATAAGTCTTGGCACGAGGTTGTGCTCTTTGGCAGCTGGACCAAAAACGCAGACCCGCTTTTAAACCGCTGCGGCGGCTGTGCTAACCACAAACAGACATTCCTGCAGAACCCTCAGGTACAGCAGGATGCACTCTCTCCTCTCACATCACCGCTGTTCGTGCACATGTATACAAATGTGATGATTCCTGTTTAACTTCTTTTGCAGTATTTATTTGAGGTGACAAAGGAGGCTGATGAGGTCCTGATCTCCTTGCAACAGAGAGACATGAAAATCCACAGGAGACAGGGTCAAGGAGAAAACCTAACCATTGGTTTCAGTATCTTCAAGGTATCCTACATTGCAACCCTTCCAAAAATATTTCCAGCAGTATTTATTGATTGAATGATTAATAAGCAACAGACGACTGTGTATGCAGGGAGACCAGACTCCACAAATTAAATATGTGGCAAAGGTTGTGTTTGTGCCGGAAGACAGTGTGGGAAATGTTGATTTCACCACAACTTGGTATCAATTTTGGTAAAAAAATATTTGGCTTGAATTGACTTTCTCTCCTCATTTGTTGAGCAAATACTTTTTTTTTGTCCCTAACAACATACGGACATAACTTGATATTTTTTATCAGAACCAAAACAGACCATTTCAACAGCCTAAACCATAAATGATTAAACACAAGGAAAAAAAGGCACATACTTTCAGTGATTGCTTCAGGCTGAGAAACAGCATGGAGCCAAACACATCTTGTGGTGATTTCAGACGGTTAAGATGCCTGTGTTTAGTTCAGTGGCGTGCAGGGATTATTTATAACTTATTTCTTATAACTATAAAATCCTAACGAGATAGAAAGCTGAAATGCAGGAATTTGCAGAGTTCTAAAGAAGCAAAAAGGACCAACACACACTCTGGGGATCTTTCAGCAAAGGTTTTAAGTGCACTTCTCTTGTCAAACTCATTTGTCCTGTATGCTGCCATGTGATCGTCACATTCAAATGAGGCCGCGAAACCTAATGGGACAATTCTGACAGCACATTTCCTGTAATGAGATTTACTTACCAGAGAAATGGCAAAGTTCAAACACACACACACACCACACACTTTTATCGTGCTGATAGAAGCGCTGCCAAAGTTGTGGACAGGAATAAAAACAGTGCCATAAAGAGCCTTTGATTAAAAATAAAAAATAAAAACAGCCGCGTCCACATGGCCTGCTGTGGGACTGAAATGTTAATCTTTATTAAACCTTCGTCATGTATGGTCATCATGCATGTAATGTATCCTCTTCCTCTATCTGACACTTCCATTATCACACAGATGCTTTTAATGCCATTTCAAAATAAAAGACATCAAAACATTTTTGAGTACCTGAGCACATTCCAGCAAAATTAGTGAATGGATCAGTGAAGTTGGAGGATCTCTTGCAATCATTATTCCTGTTTTGTTCCACTAGGAGGCAGAAAACTCCAAGTGTGAAGCTCTCAAGAGCCTGAAAAAAAGGCAGCTGGACTTCTTTAAATTTTTTGAAGACTTTGGGTGGGGTCATTGACCCACTATTGCTAATGTGCGTCATCACATGAGTCAAAGTGTGGGTCATTGCCACCAGGGGTTTCAGGTGAAACCGCTGTAAGACCTTCCCTCACTCAATCATGTGACCTATTGAGTTCACCTGGAGTAAGGTGTGAGTAGGGTTTGAGGGAAGGGATTTCCAGATTGCATTGTAGGTGGCTGACAGTTAGTGTCCTAAGTCACCACCTCAAGCTTACAACACCAGCTCCAAAAGGGACAACCCTCAGTAGTGTTTAAATACCCGGTTTTAGAACTGAAGAAGCCTCTTGGAAGCCTTCTTTCAAGCTCTTGAGACTATCATAGCTTGGATGACTGACAATATATGCAAAATATATGCTCATAGGCCCTGCAAAGACCTGATATAGAAGTCTAAATTGGGCTGTGTTACTTGGAATTTAATTTCCTCTGAAATGTAGTGGAGACTTAAGTAAAGTACCTGAAAACTGTGATACGCAGGACTCTGGTAAATGTACTGAGTTATGATTATAAAATGCCAAATTATCTTCCAGGTGGAACTGAATAGGAAGTATCGTTTACATGACATCCTGACCCAAAACTGTGTGGCGAGTTCCACCTACATCAACGCTCGGACGGTGTTTATGAGACGCACCCTGTCTCAGGGCCAATACGTCATCATCCCCACAACCTTCACTCCTCTTACGCTGGGCGATTACATGCTCCGAATTTTCACTGATTTGCACTCAGGCTGCAGGTAAGACAGGGCCGCCGGTATCAGGTCAATACCAGAGTCTAGCGGAGTTTGTAAATCATCTGTGATTAATGTTGGCAGAAATAATTTTAACAGGCTGATAATTGGCTGTTCCTTTTAAGACAATGGTGGGAAAGGCCCAAGAAAAGCACTCAAAAATAGTGTTTTGGAAAAAAGGAAAGCTTTTAATCTCTTATTAAATAGATTCTTCTACTTTTCTTGGACAAATATTTTATTTCGCCAGATTTCTTTTATTTTGGTAAACCAAGTCACGCTCACTCATTTGCAATGCGGGTCATCTAAGTTGTAATGTTACTGTCCCACTCACTGGTTCAGTTTGCCTATAGTAAGATCCAAGGTCACAATGCCGAAACATAGGACCAGCCATTTTAACTGTTTTCTACTCTCACAGGGAGCTGACAGAGGACAAGCCAAAGGTAAGATGCTGGAGCTCAATTACTGGATACCCCCAAGCTGTGACTCACGTCTACATCCATGCAGCGGAGGGGCTGCAAAACCAGGACCGTACAGGAGGTTAGTGTGTTTTCCACAGGTTTGACTTTTTACTACAAAACTTCTATTCATGCTGATAAGTCTCTAATCCACCAATCTCTTTTTACTTTCACACAGGCGCCGACCCCTATGTGATCATATCGTGTGAGGGCCGGTCAGTAAAATCCACCGTCCACAAGGACACTTTGGAACCAGAGTTTGCAACCAGCGCTGTTTTCTACAGGAAGAAGCTCAGGAAGCCCATAACTGTGGAGGTAATACTGGATCCCTGTCTCATTTCTCCTGCTTACTTTATTCTTGGTGACTGGTGGTGCAACGGGATTGTTCGTAATTGTCTGGTTAAACCGTGGATCTCAGATACGTTTCCTTTTCAGACATCTATCAGCATTGTTTTAAGCTCAAAAGATGCATTATTCATTAAAGTGTTTATAAAAGGCTTCGAGAGCATACACGAGACATAATGTGGCATACAAAAATGCCACATTTTTTAACAGAGAGTAGACATGCATCAAATGTAAAATATGGCCAATTCATGAATTCATTTTTTATACCACTAGTCTAAGCTGCATATTGGGCCAGGGCTCATCCAGCATGTCCACATCTTAAATTCTCAATTAAGAGAAACCTTTCACTTCAGCAACAATCTAAAAAGTCAAAGCACAACATATTTAAAGTTGACTGTTCTTCCTCAGGTGTGGAACAGCAACGCAGTGAAGGACGAATTTATGGGCCAAGTAGTGTTGTCCGGGTCAGTGAACGACCCCTCTAACCCTCAGAGGCTTCAGCTCAGGATGCAAGGAGACCAGAAGGTTGAGATGCCCGGCACCATCAGTCTAAGGATCGTCACTTCCACTCAGCTGACTGCCATATGACCGGATCCTTTTCCTTTCTCAACTATGCCATGAACATATGATGCAACATATTTGAGCAGGCATCAAAACTGATGCCTCAAACTGACCTTTTATATCCAGTTATTTGTATGATGTGAACCGTCAAGAAGTGGGGACTTTGGGAGAGACTTCAAATTTGTTCTTTTTAATCTTTTGTAACTGTAACTTATAAAACATTTCTGATGTTTTTAAACTTGATTATTCTCTTACAGTGTTGCGTAATATGGCAGTATTTGTCATTCAGGCCTCACAGTTACCAAAGTTACAGCCTGTACAGTCATCTTTTTGCTAAATCATAATACATGTATCCATTCCTCTTGTTTCTTTCCTCTAAAAGTTTACAATCATGTTTTGTTCTCATTACAACTAAGGAAATCCTCAATGAAATGAAGAATTAAAAGAGTCATCCTGAGAGCAAACACAGCCACAGCTCTGGTTTTCTTCCTCTTTTATTTCAGTCCAGTTCCCAAACTGCAATATTTTTTGTTTTTTTTTTTCCTCATTTTTTACACTCAAGACACAGCCATGCACAATTCAAAGTTCAAAAACTCTATTGCTTCAACCACAATTAAAAATAGTTTATCCAAAACCTCATTTCCCCTTCACTCATTTGTCCTTTTTCAAAGATGGGGGGGAAGGCCTGCTGAGGTATGCCAGATGGATCAGCAGTTTTACAAAGCTAGACAGTAGTAAGTAGTAATAATAATATAATAATAAAGATAATTTAAAAAGTAACATTTTTTGTCTTTGTTCCATTCTCTTGATACACATTAATAGAGGAATTTTCACACCACGTGTACAGGTTTACACATTCAGAAGATAGGAATGTACAGGAGCAACCACAGAAAGGGGGGCACGTCAGCGGTGTCTCTCGTCCCGAAATTCACCTTTGTGCTCATAGTTCAGACCTGTACATGGGGCAGAGGCCAAATGTCCCAGGGCTGGCGAAGCTTCCTGACAGGCCACCCACACCTACCACACACACACACACACTCTCTCACACACACACACACAAACACTCAGCAGTGGTACTCAGGACAGACTGTGTGGGCCCGCACACAGAGTGCTGCATTCATCGGCTCTCTGTCCAGATGAAGGAGTGTCCAATTAAGCCCAAACAGGAGAGGTGGATCCAGGAGTGCAGAGACAGCGTGTGTGTTTGCTTTTCTTTTTTTCTGTTTCCAGGGTGCAAAACATTTATTGATACATACCATAGAGCAACCTGAATATTGTCATTTTAAGTTACATAGTTATGAAAAAAGGTGGGGGTTCCCATCATATTTACATACATACATACATATCCTAACAATCTTAACCTATCTGAAGATGAGATACAGTGTATAGTTTGTTTTACATGCATGGATTCTGTTGGCTCTTCCTGTCTAATGTCACTCCTTCATCTTCTGCGCTCTACAATATGACTAAGCAGCTACCCTGCACCTCAAAGTCAAGGTGGGCGACACAAGTGAGGCATCTTCTAGTGCAGATTGAGGTAGCCCCCTAACACACTCACTCACACACAGGGGGATGCTACACGGGAAATCACAGATGGAGGCAGAAAATACAGACACAAAATAGAACTTGTGTACAGGAGTGAGTTTAAACAAACCCCGCTATGGACGGAATGGCGGCGATCGATGAGAAACTCCTACATTTTTCGATGCTATAGGGCAAGGTACAATCATAAAATGGCACTCCCTGTTTCACTCAGCAAACTACCCCCCTCCCCCCGTATGATGTGGCATGTCAAAATTGTAAATATGAAGAAAAAAAAAAATCACATAACATCCAATTAAATGAGGGTGGAAAAAAATTAATGAGCAGCATCATAAGTACCACAGGGAGAAGAGTGGGAGGGGGCAGCTGGGTGAGGAGTACAGCTGGTGGTCAGCGGCTCATTGGACACACATGCATTTAAAGAATTTCCGGGCTGGCACTCCCTTCATGTCGTGTTTGTCAGTTTCAATCAGCCAAATGTTTTTAGTTCAAATTCTATATTTATATATATATATATATAGAGAGAGAGAGAGCTACAGAGGCACACAGCTCTGACTGTGGTGTAAGCTTGTGATATAAATTCTAGATATCGGTAATTGTGTGTCTGTCAATAACAGGAAACTCAGCCTGAATTAGAGAGAAAACTGCAGGAAACCATCAATGACTCAAATGGAACAGGAGGACTGTATCTCTTCTCTGATATGAAATGAATTAATAAAGGATGTTTAAAGCTGGCACAGGTCATGTGAAATGATTCCTGACTTTTTCCCCTGTAGTGGCACCCCCATCACACATTTACAAACACACACAGATGCAAAAATATTCCACCTTGAGATGTGACAGTCTACACAGGAGTAGAAGTGTTTTTTCCACAGAGCTGTAGTCATGCAGGCAAAGGCTGGGTCCAGAATCACTCTCTCACAGCAGCCAGTCACTGCAGGTGCAGGTGTGGCCTGATCGTGCTCCGTGAAGGGAAGGACTAGAGTAGAGAAAGCCAAGCCTAAAGCTTGCCAGGGAAGGAATTTCAAGCTCTACAGTTTTGTTTTCTATTTCTCCTCCTTGTCACTCTTGCAGCTTCTTCTTGAAAACGAGCACGCTTTTTCAATTTTTTTCAGTTTTTTTTTTTTCCTTTTTCTTTTTGGTCTGGGGAGCGACTGCCTCCCAAACAGGACATACGACACAAAGAAATGTGCACAGTTTGTATATGCGCACGCAGGCCCACACACCCACACACACTTGTGATAGACTGCTCTACATGTACAGAGTGCTGGAGAAGTAAACGAGGAGTCTTTTCAGCAGCATGGGCCGAGAGGCTGCAAGGCCGGATGTCCGTCCTACATATGAGGCCTGGAGGGTCTTTTGTCCTTGTGCTGTCACTGTGGTGTCACCCGCCACCCGTACACCCAAAGCCCCCGATGTGATGAATGCACTCATCGCAGCCGGGGCTCCAGCCTCGGGTGCGGGCAGGGAGCACATCCTAGCGACTGCTGTTCTTTATGGCTTCCTTTGCAGCTACAATCAGGGGCGTCAGGCTGGATAGAGGCTTCGCCAACTTGAGAAAAGAATGCTGCAAACAAAAAGAATTTAAAAAAATGTACCTATGATTCCAAAAGGAGGCTGCAATGCATATAAAATACAATATAAAATTATGACCATTAAAAAAAGCAAAAAAAAGATTATAGTAGTAAATGATGATGCTTATCATTTACTAATGAATTCAAGAGTAAATTCAACATTTTTCATTACAGTTTTATTCATTTACCAGATAGAAAATGTAATAAAAAAATATTTTGTGACTGTTAAATCAGGTTTTATGCTGGGTGTGCAGTAATAAGATTTACGGTTTGTTTATGGCACACTGCCCTCACATATCTGTCGAAGTGCAACAGATGGCCAGTGTCGTCTGCGTACTGTGTATTTCTCAAGTCTCAGCTTTTACCTGGAGCAACTCCTTGGCAGAACCTCTGCGGTCCACATCCATCTCCAGACAGCGGTTGAGGAAGTCTCTGAACACAGATGACAGTCTCTCTGGGTTCTGCAGCTCTGGAGTCCCGTTGGTTGCTATCAGGTAGAGCGCCTGGAAAGATGATTGTGGTTAAACATACAGGCACCATAGAAAAAGAAGTCTGCATATTTTATCTCCATTTATATTTTAAGACCAGCAGATGGCTACTGGGCCCCTCGTTGTGGCTGCACTTTGTCTCTTACCCTGAGTGGATTTTCATTCAGATAAGGCGGTTCTCCCTCCACCATCTCTATCGCCATGATTCCCAGAGACCAGATGTCCACTTTGGGGCCATAAGCTTTCCGAGTCACCACCTCTGGAGCCATCCAGTAGGGTGTTCCCACCATCGTGCTGCGCTTGTTTTGCTCGGGAGTAATCTGGGCACAGAAGCCGAAGTCGGCTGCAAAGAAGTGTGTGAAGAAGAGGGAGAGAAGAGAGATGCAGAAGTGTTTTAACATTTAGTTGTATGCTCCAATACACTGTCATTTAACACAACACAATACAGAGATCAAACATAGCATTATGACCACCTGCCTAATATTGTGTTGGTCCCCCTTTTGCTGCCAAAGCAGCCCTGATCCATCAAGACTCCACTAGACCCGTGAAGGTGTGCTGTGGCACCAAGATGTTAGCAACAGATCCTTTCAGCCCTGGAAGTTGCGAGGTGGGGCCTCCTTGAATTTGGCTTGTTTGTCTAGCATATCCTACAGATGCTTGATTGGATTGAGATCTGGGGAATCTGAAGGCCAAGTTAAAACCTCAAATTTGTGCTCCTCAAACCATTCCTGACTGATTTATGCTTTGTGGCAGGGCGCATTACCCTGCTGAAAGAAGCCACAGCCATTAGGGAATATAGTTTCCATGAAAGGGTATAAATGGTCTGCAACAATGCTTAGACAGGTGGTCCGTGTTAAAATAACATCCATATAGATGGCAGGACCCAAGGTTACGTTAGACTAGGCCACTTTCTTCCATTGCTCCATTGTCCAGCTCTGAAGCTCACATGCCCATTGTTGGCGCTTTCAGTGGTGGACAGGGAACAGAATGGGCACCTGTGGCTGTGCAGCCCCATACACAAAAAAACTGTGACGTGTATTCTGACACATTAACTTTTTTGGCAATTTGACATATAGTACCTTCTCTTTTGGATCGGACCATGCTGACCAGCCTTCACTCCCCACCTGCATCAATGAGCCTCGTTGGCTCACCACTATTGCTTCCTCGGACCACTTTGGATAGATACTGACCACTGCAGACTGGGAGCAGCCCGACGAGCTGCAGCCTTAGAGAGGCTCTGATCCAGTCGTTTAGGCATCACACCCTGGCCCATGTCAAGCTTGGTCAAATCTTTACGCTTGCCCATTTTTCTTGCTTCTAAGATCACCTTTGAGGGCAAAATGTTCAATTGCTCCCTAATATATCCCACCCACTAACAGGTGCCACGATAAGTGTTATACACAGCAGTCATATTGTTATCCTTAAACAGTGTATCTCTAAACCTGATAATGCTCCACACTAAAGCCAGAGGTACATTTTAATGAACAAAAAAGCCTTACTCAGCTTGACGGATCCGTCCATACCCAAGAGGATGTTGTCACTTTTTATATCTCTATGGATAACTTGGTTGGAGTGTAGAAAGTCCAAAGCTTGAAGACACTATGAAGAAAGAAAAATAAAAGGCACAAAATGAACAACTACACACACAAAAGGAAATCCGTCTTAAGGAAACATTTAGACAGTCCTTTTCTCTAGGCTGGGTAAAATGTGTTAACGTGTCTGTGTGAGTCCACCATAATATTGGGGTCATCTCATCATAGCCACAGTTGTGGTGGTACTGCTGATCTGAACTTGGCTCCTTACCTCTCTGCAGACTGCTGCAATCTGGCCTTCATCCATGCAGGTCTCAGTCACTACATCTGTCAACGAGCCTCCAGCCAAATACTCCATCACCACCCAAAGCTCATCTCCTACCAGGTAACTAACAAAAAACAAAACGCATATTTGATATTTCTTAGACAAATCAAATCTTGACAGTTGGACAGGAAATGAGATGATAGAGGCATCTATGACAAGAAGCAGGTACTCAAGCGCGTTACTGCTAGCTGTGGACAATGGTGCAAAGAGCAACAGAAAAATAAAGCTGAGTGGAACAGATGCCAGAAAGCTGATTGAACTGAGTGCGCTTGTTGAATAGTTGTGTTGTTCTACAACAGCAGGTGGCAGTAATGCATCTTGATACGAATAGAGACCACCATTACAAAAAAAGAAAAGAACATTAAGAAAAAGGAGCAAATGAAGAAGAAAGGAATCTGAAACGGAGGCTGGGAGGATTTCTCCATGTCATTATGGCAACAATCATACACGCTAGGCCAAAAAATCGCTGTACAGTCCACTGCAGTTCAAGGAGGACTCTGCAATAACCTTGTTCTGACCGCAAATCAGCTGCTACTGGCAAATTTACATTCATACACTCAGATCGCTGAGTGAGTTTACTTGTGCTAGAAAGTCCTTGGAAAACAAAAGTTTACAAAATGTTTTACAAGCTGCTTCAAAAACTACAAAAAGTATGCCAAACACCTGTTAATTTTTTGTGTTATGTGGGTGATATAAAGTAAGGACCCTGCAGTTCCCATAACATGTAAGAACCAGTTCAAAGGGTAATTTACATACTCATTACCAGTTATCCAACAATAAGCTATAATTTTATAAGTATTTCCCATGTAATGACTGGATTAGCGGATTTCTAGGGAGGTACACATCAGGTTATGGTGTAAGTTAGGGGGTAAGGTTTCAGAAGGGTTTGTGGTTATGATGCACCTACACGCAGATTTAACGCAGAAGCATAAATCCCGCTTAACTGAATACATTTTCTATTAATTTCTATGACTCTGCATCCGAAAACGTACCTGTCAAGGTAGTTCACTATGTTGGAGTTTTTGTTTTCCCTCATCACCAAGATCTCATTGATGATCAACTCTTTCTTGGGCTGCTGCTGCAAGTTCATCTGTTTAATGGCCACCTAAGAAAACAGACGAGACATTTTGGGCTTAGAGTATGTTCCCCAGATGTAGGAAAGAAAAAGAAAGAATTTACAGAATGTTAATGTTGTAAAAGACAATCTGTCGTACCTCTTGGCCCGTTGCTATATCGATGGCAGTGTACACAGTGCCAGACGCTCTGTGAAACACAAGCTCAAAATTACATCAACAGTCCAACTCTGAAGGTTTTCTACATTATTCGTAGACACCGAGAATCAAAACTGGAGGTGTGACAAAAGCTATCATTCAACGTGATGTCAAGAGTTGCAGAGAGCCCTATCTGCAGAGCGGTTCTGGGACTGTGGTGAGACTGCACCACAGTGTCAGGGCATGACAAATTCATTTTAAGCAAACTTAAAAACTTTCAGTTTGACAGACACGCTGATGTGTCCTCTCAGTTGAAGTCCGTGTTGAAATTACAGAGTGGTCACAACACGACGTCCAGGGAGTGATCTAAATGTAGCAGCTGCAATGGAAACTCTCTGGATATGCCAGAGGACCCTGAACGTGAGCTCACTCAAACTGTAATCAGGTAAAGGTTTTGTTTTTCTTTTAATCAGAATTCTGAACGTTTTGACCAAGTCTAATAAAATAAAAACATGCTTAAATTTGCCAGTGCTGTGATCATATAATTACTACTTTGTACAGTCAGGAAAAAGAAAATAAATAAATAAATAATCTCCTCAATTGTTTCAAGAGCAGATGATACTCAAACAGTCCTGTTCCAGACATTTTGTGTTCTGGGATGAAGACAACACCTGCTGCAGCCTTTTAGGACTTAAAAGGAAACTGAGGTCTGCTGGGATAAAAAGTAATAGTTTTATTGAGGTGACAAGTTAGTGTTCTAGTATGACCAAATTGCCTTTATTCTTTTGATATGAAGACAGGTCTAAAATTAAGTTACAGCCTAATGATGTTATGAATTAGCGTAGTGCTACCACAGAGGAAAAAGACTCCACACTTCATGCCAGAGTCCTTTTTTTTTGGGACTCTTCTTAATGAGCTAGCTTTCCTAATTTAAACCTGAGCAATGACAAGCACACACACACACTTCCAACAGCCGCTCAAAGGAATGGTATGCAGCCAATCTGTCCTTATTAGGAAGTGTAACTTGCAATACAGAAAACCTTTCACTGTGAATGGAGGCTTTGCTTTTCTCCCCTCTGTCTCTTACCGTCAGCTACACCTGTACGACTTTGAGTAATGAGGCACAGCTTTCTAAAAGTTAGAGTCAACCTGACAAAGAATAAATAGAGAATTATCTGATGTTTAAATAAAAGCTTCCTGATCCAATATGGAAGAGGTGAGCACGTCAGAGCCGATAACAACCACACCGCTTTTATCTGGGTGGATGTACAGGGATCGTGACAGAAAGCAACAGCGTTAAAAGAACAAAAGACGAGGAGAGGGGGAGAGACAGAAACGGCAGAGTTTATCTGGCTCTTGGCCTTTTCAGGATACAGTTTTCATTTCCTCTCTACTTATTTTTCCCCCCAGTAATTCAGCCAAGTCCTCCTCTGCCTCTGCAGCTCCCCATCTCCTGCAGAGGCCGACTGTTCCTGAAATCGCTCTATTTCAGTAACTGTGACGGCCGGTTGATGATCATGGAAAGACTTACCCTTGTCCTATTTTCTCGAAGCGCGTGTACTTCTTTTTGGGATCCCCCACACTCACAATACTCCCTGAGACAGAGAAAGCAGATATATGTCTTTACTGTGTGTCAGTGTATACTGTCAGGACATGCTTCATACAAACACACACACACACACACACACACACACACACACAGAAAAAAAGTTCAGATAGGCCCTGCACCGAAAGC
>VUQK01007975.1:0-15398 GCA_015106715.1 Bujurquina vittata | reverse complement strand
TAGGCCCTGCACCGAAAGCTCAAGTACACCCATATCTACTAGATGGAGGTTTCTGGTTATTTCAGCTAAAGTTGGGTTGCAGAGATGTGAGCAGTCTAGAGAAGGCCACGTCTCCCTGTTCTTTTGAATAATTCTACTAAACAAAGAGGTGGGCTACTAGATGTAATTTATGGAAAACAGTCACTGGAAACCAAATATTCAGCCTAGCTTTTTAATCACCACACAGGGAAAGGTTTAGGCCACATAAGCAAACACAAATTGACACTGGGACACATCACAGGATTAACTAGTACCCAGCACAAAAGGTCATGTCCTCAGTGTTGTTATAATGAATAGATTTTAACATCAGATGAGTTGATATTTTATATTTATTGTATGTGATAATGAAGATTTTTACACTTCATATATTTAAATTTGACAAATTTTAGGCAAATAAATATCTAATATCTATCGCTACTCCCCAAAATTTATCCAATTCTATTAACCCTAATTTATTTTTATAATTTAGAGTTTGATAACACAAATCACTACAGTGCGAAAGAATGTGTAGCTGCAAAGACACATACTGAGTCTCTCCAGAATCTCCTCATCTGTCATTTTGGACTTTTTCTTCTGCCGGTCGGTGTGGCGATACATTGTGTTGGGTGTATTCTCCGGCTGCACCTGTGACTCTGGTGGAGTCACCACCTCTTTCACAGGTGTGGGAGGCTTTGGTGGGTCCATGACGGAGCGTGTGTAGATCTGCGAGAAAAGCAGGATATCAAAGAAATGCAGGGGGCGCTCCAATCGCAGCACAATGATTTTGAAAAGCGCACAATATGAACTAACAGATTTGGTGTGCTCGGGTCGAGGGGCAATGACCGGGGGCAGCTCGTCGTCATCATCTTCATCCTCTTCCTCTTCTTCTTCTTCCTCTTCCTCCTCATCCTCCTCCTCCGACACCGGCGGCGCAATTGGGGGTTCTGTCGTTGACGTTTTCGCACCCTGGAGGGTAGAGTTGTAAGTCAGATGGGATGCATGTGGCGTGTAGCAGCATGGAATGAAAAGAGCATGTGCAGATTCGAAAATGTTTCCACAAATTAAACACAAATGACATTTTTTTTTTCCAGTTTTGTGTTGTTACCACTATTAGTGAACAGCCGGCAAACCCCAAACCAGCCATGTGCAGGATTTGATTCCTGGCCAGTTAAGGTTGAAAAAGGATTTTGTGCAACATGAATAGACTGGTAAATTACATTAAACATTATATAATCAGATCACTAAAGACCAAAAGTACATCATACTAATAAACACGCAACCCAAAAGTGGGTTTGAAATTAGCTTGCGATTAACATAAAGCCCAAACAGTTTTCAAATGATATTTCCATGAAAACAACAAAAACAAATCAGGTAAATTTTCAGAAAAATAAATAATTTAATAGCAAAGGAAAGAATCAGTCAAGTGCGAGCTAAAGAGAGAAGAGTGAGGTGGCATTCAGTGCAGTTTGAGCTGTGGGAGACTAGTAAGGTGTGCCATGAGAATGAATTTTTAAGAAACAAACTGTTATATATTTGATTGTAAGAGGTAGCATACTGCAGCACTGCAGTGTGCAACATGGTGGTGAACTGCAGACATCCTGTTGATGTGGAAGTTACCTTTTAACAAGTGTGATTAATAAGCCCCAGACATATTTATTATGTCTAATGCCCAGCTTTCCCCCCCTAATCCAAAACTCTACTTGCCTTGGATCATCTTCCTCTTATGGAATGGAAATACCTCATCCAGTCCCGTCATGCATAAATGAAGCACTGCAGCTTAGTTCTAGTGATTAAAGGGAAAGGGGTCTGGCTGAAGGAAAGTTTCAGTCCTTCATTCAGACATACTGGGCCTCTGACCTGCTCCGAGGAGGGCTGGGCCAAGACTGCAGTACAGGAAAGGCTGTCTGGCTAACTGTAAGCAATTAGCCAGCAAGGAAGCCATGCGGTAATGTCTACAATGGTGATGAAGTTACAGACAGATTACTGGATTAAATTTTCAGGAATATGAGCTCATACATGCAGTTTGACAGTCATCACAACCCTCTGTGGCATGTGCCACTGCTCTGCTATTTCAGACACGATCCATTCAAAACAAAAAATAAAAAGATTAATAGGTGCTCTTGTGGTAGATAACAAATACATCTATAAAATCAAAAATAAGATCCAATCAATTCCCCGTGAAATTTCAGTGCAGAGAGTGATGATGCCTTAATAATGAAATATTCTGTGTGCATTTTGCATTAGCCAGATGACATAATCGGTAGTAGGAGGTCAAATAGTTGAATTTAGCTTCAAGGCCAATGCAGAGATAAGTCATGTGGATAGTAATATGGAGGAGTTACCTTGTCAAATAATGCGCTGCAGGTTCTAAGGCTGACAGGAGGCCCAGATGACAGCAGTCGGTTCTGAATGTGAAGGTTGAAAATGGGAGGATTTACTCAAAACAAACCCACACATGTGTAAGACCATGTGAACTTTAGGAGAGGGTGCAGGGGGCAGGGGTACGTTACTGAGAGGTGGACATTATGTCCATGCATTTATATCCTACAGCCAGCAAGAGGAAAGGACATGATAGAAATAGACTAGGTTACCTAATGGCTGTCCATGGCAAAAGCCCTGAACAATATTCTTTATTTGTCTTTAGATTTGCTCTTGAGGGTTTTTTTTTTGGTGAAAATGTTATTTTACCTTATATTTGGACACTGCAATATGGCCAATAGGTTCAGTGGATGCATTCCTGTGCCTGATGTCTAATTCTGTGATTAAACCAACTTTGCCTATCATAATGAAATTGCACCTGAATGCCTGTATAGTCTCACACGCACAGGCAGACAGATGTGTTAAAATAAGTATTATATCTCCTTTCCACTTTATTTATTTTAAAACCTGAGAGCACTTTAACTGAAGGAGCAGTGTTTTTCCTTGTCATGTTGCATTAGCTGGTAAGAATGGAAGGAACTGAAGTTAGCTTTTTATGTCATTTATAATGGTTTTAGAGCGTAATCACTAATCACTGTTGATAAAAATCAAAGACTCTGGAAAACTCTCTTCTAAATTAACCAGCCACAGAATGCATTTTTTGTGTGAGCACAACCAAACTGCATGAAATATTATTCTTATGGACCAACCATGCTGGACTCTAAAGTATCTGAGACAATAAGCAGAAACAGTATCACCACACCAGTGCAATGTGTGGTAAAACACACTCCTGTAGTGAATGTAGTTATTGGTTGATGACCGTTCATCTTAAAAAAAAAAAATTAAGATGAAATGACCCTGTACTTTATGCCTGAACTGATGGCTAAACAGGGGACGGTCCAGAAAAGTTTCTACAAGACAGAAAATCCCAGACTAAATAAGAATCACTTAAAGCAACAATTAAGAGCCAAGAAAACTGACCGCAGGCACCGTCTCTTGAGAATGTGTTAAATTATTTTGACTCTTTCATTTCACTAACTTCACTTCTGCTTATAATAAAAACACAAAAGTAATTGTTCCTGCCCAAAAAAAATCCCAGGAGTACATCTGATGTCTTATAACGGAGGACTCTGGGTATAATATTTGGCACTTTAGATTCCTTGTGAATTTTTGCCAGACCAAATCTTGGATTAGGATGCAGCACGGTGTCTGTCCTGCCAATATATGCAGCTACATATGATTGCTGAGCTAAAGTCAAGGTCAGGCAGACACCACAGGCTCAAACTGAAGTTCAAAGAGCTCAAATGAAAATCTCACAATATAAAGACTGAATTGTTTTTCTTTTTCCCCTTAGTAACCAAATCATTAAGGAGTAAACAACTTGTTATATTTGTTAATCACAAGCACCAACATCTACGGCTGAAATATGAAACCAACATAGCAAAAGCTGCAGCTTGTTAGTAAATACCTGCAGACTTCCATATTAAAATGCTCAACTTTACAGCTGAAATAAATACGCTCACAGCCTGACACAAAAAAAGCAGTTTTTATATCAGTTGGCATTTGGATTTTGTTTAAGCCCAAAGTTAGGGGTGTGACTGCTTTGACTGACAGGTGGACGTAGACACAGGCTGTTACAGCAATGAGCAATTAGTCATTTTATTAGCGATTACAGGCATCTGTGCAGTGTACCTATTTAAATATGGACACTTCTGACTATAGACTGTAGGTGAAAGTGAGCCGTTTACAGCTCTCAAATGTTTTCCTGCATTGCAGATTAGTATAGAGTGATGTTAAAATAATATGAAAGAACATCAGGTACTGGAGTTAATGAGGAAACTGTTTTTTTTTTCCTAAGAAAAGTCTTCTTCAACAGAGCAGTTATTGGCAACATTCCTGCAATTCTGTTTCCTTAAGACGGTAAAGACCAATCTTAAAATTGGCACTATCACCAATAGCTGAGTCACCTCTGCATGCTGTTGAACACTGTGACAGCCCAAGACTGAGATTAGATGGACTGCCACACCCATTTGCCCTTCACGGGCACAGAGCTCTATCAAGCAATAGCGTTGCATGAAGAGATCCCAGTGTAGTTTGCCTGGGGCAGCAAATCCTGCTAAACAGACTCAGATTCCACTTCTTCACCCAGCATGTACAAAGCATAGATTACTCTGGCCAAAGTCAGGAATGAGGTCAGCACAGCGGGAGTCCTTCTAGATGCAGTTGAGTCTCCAGCGAAGCTTGTCTATGGCTATTTCAAAATCTGGTTAAGTCGATTGGAAAAATAAACAATGCACAGCAGTAGCTCTCACAGCAGCCATCGTTTCTGTGCAGGGGCTGCAAAACTGTTTGGCATGTATGCAAAATTCAGGGAATTATGCCACATAGAGAGGGCAGTAAGCCTCCAGAGGGGAACACGCACACTCTGCCCATTAGAGCGAGAAGTCTGTGTGAAAGGAACGTGCCTTAAAGTAACACGGTCTATTCTAGAAATTCCCAGAAAGAGACAGCGAGGGTAAAGGGATGAAGATTTTCTGTAGTGTAGGTGGAGAGCTTCAGGACAAAGAAAAAAATAAAGAAAACAATTTTGCAACTTACCTGTTATATTATTACACTGTTGGATAAATCATAAAAATATATTTGCCTCCATCCATTAATCAGACAAGCAGGTTAAGGATCAGAGATCTGATTTACCATTATTACAAGACAGTGTAGGGATATGAAGACAGCAACAAAATAGACTGAAAAGCCTGCAACTGGCATATATTCTGTTAGATTACATTTTAGTAGTGTTTTATGAATATATTATTTAGCCATAGCAAATCACCAACACTGACCAAAGAAAGTTTACAAGAACTCACCAGAGTGTTTGCTGCTATGTACCCATGTGCTGACTTGTCTGAAATGGAAAGAAAACATTTGAAATCAGATATTTTTGTGTTTATATCGGTGCCTGTTATTTTAACCTATTCGTACTTTAGTGAGATTACCTCCAGAAGTGAAGCTCATGTACTTCTGGTTGTTGACGGTCTCTTTGGAGTCGTAGAACTTCAAGACGTCCAACACGGCCTGCGGGTTCTTCTTCTGCTCCAGCTTGGTGATGTTTGAGGTCTGTAAGAGCCGTGCCCACTGCTCTGGGATACC
Source organism: Bujurquina vittata (assembly GCA_015106715.1). Taxonomy (NCBI): domain Eukaryota; kingdom Metazoa; phylum Chordata; class Actinopteri; order Cichliformes; family Cichlidae; genus Bujurquina; species Bujurquina vittata. Next base: position 9,818 of record VUQK01007975.1, on the reverse strand, counting down.
CTTCACAAACAGACAGAGATCACAGGTTAAAACTTCTCAATCAATTTGTTTCAGAGATGAAGACAAACTTTTTATGCACTCTTTTAATAATTTTAGGCACATATCAATCAAATAAAAACATCCTGTTTTTCCCTTAATATTCCATATAAAGAAATATTTTTTTACATGGCTAGTCAACAGCAAAAATAGATTTGGTGGTAAAAAATCAATTATTTACAAGAACTAAATGATGAAAGAAAGCTGCTAGTTTTATCCTCATATTTAATGGGTGAATATAAAAATACTATTGGTTTCTTATCTGTTTCTTCTTTCTTTTCTTTAACAGGATGTCCTTCAACAATGGTTTTATTTCATATCTTTATAAGCTCAAAAGTAAATACTCTGCTGTTGGGGAAAAAAGGCACAAGTGCTGGCACTGGGGGCTTAGAAAGAAAGAAAAACCCTGAAACAAATAAAAGCAAAGTGACTGCTTCAAAGCTCTTAATAGGGCTCTGTGTATCACAGGCACATATCTTTGAAAAGGAACAAGGAACTATTTGTTACTGATACTGTGCGGCACATTTGGAAGTCAAATAGACCTGAATATGTATTCCGTAGTGTAAAAGCTTTTTTTCTTTTTTTAATAGAGGAGTGATGATAAAGATGTGAACTTCCTACAAATTAATTTTTGGAATAGGATAGACGAGCCTAAACTTGGTATTATTAGTTTATTCCCAGTACTGGGTAACCAGTCTAGGTACATTACATGTATTCTTGTTATTGTGAGTGAGTGTGTGAGTGTTGTATGAATAGCTGTTTCAGTGTTTTGGGGTTTTTTTTGTTTACTGCATATTTTTAGTACTTTGCCCATTAACAAGGATCTCATCACGAATGGTAAACATATTCAAAGTGTGTCATACAGGATTATGAACAAATACAGTAGAAAGTACTTTCCTGCATGTGAAAATGAAAGTTTTCAAACGACTCTTCGCAGTATTCTATATCAATTATTCTTTAGTCAAGTGTGAGGCTGTCTATATGATGGGTAAAACTGAGCCAAAACTGGGCTGTAGCACAACACCAAATCTACAACAGAATGCCTGAAAAAGAAACGTATCAAGGTGTTGCAATGGCCCAATCAGAAGCCACACCTCAACCTGATTGAAATGCTGTGGCAGGACCTTGAGAGAACTGTGCACAAATTATCATTTGTCAACCTCAATGAACTAAAGCAAAATTGTAAAAAAAAGAGTAGGTCAGTAGTCATCCACAGTGATGTTAGAGACTGATAAAGAAAAACAGAAAACAACAGCTTCAAATTATTGCTGTTACAGGTGGTTGATAGGGTGTACGTACTTTTTCACAGGACTGCATAGTTTTTACTGCGACTGGGACTATATCTGCATGCATTACCTAACTATTGCAGTTTGGTGCTAGTACAGTATAAAAAGAAGGGGAAAAAACTAAGAAACCGATTGAACTTAATTTAGAATAAAGAGCATTAAACAGTGGAACTAGAGGAAAGGTGAACTTCAGTTTCATGGCATTGTATATCTAAACTTGTGTAACAACATCTACTGCCAACTGAGACTGGACCTAAAATGCAATTTACCAGGAAACACCAAAGGACTCGAGTGCAGGTTTCACCTGATAGCGGGTTAGAGTGACTGTCATTCAAGTCGCTTGTACTATCAAACCTATGTGTAGGAAATGAAATTATTAGCTGACTCTACCACTTTAGGGAATTGTGATTTTAGAAATGTGTGCCTGCAATTTTGCTTTCAAATGAGAGGTGGATTTTAGAAGCGCATCTGTCCTCATTTATATGCCTGATCGTCAGGTGAAAGGGATACTCACTGTGAATTCTCCTGTTACGGCATCAAAGCCAACATGAATGGTGTGTTCAAAGTCTGAGGGTAGGGATATCTCAGGACGTTCCTTCTCCTTCTTCTTGTTTGCTTAAAGGAGACACAAATAAATCTACTTACAAGCTGACATTCAACATTTTGTTATACACTGGAAACTAGTGAACTATGCTAATCAATGTGTGGTTGAGCCTGAAGGTGACATGTGGAGAAAGATGCTCACTCTTGTCTCCTCCGGGGAAGATGGAGCGCAGGCGGACCTTCTTGTTTTTTTCTTCGGGAGCCATTGGAAGTGGTTTAGATGCGTGATTCACTGATGAAGAGTCTCGGGAACTACTGTTCATTCTCAAGGGGGGGGCTGGTGGTTTCTCTTCAATATCAACACTATCAGACATCTTTAGTAGTACTCAAAATGCCCTGGGAAAGAGAAAGAGAGAGGTGCTGGAGCTCAGTGTGAAAAAAGTCTATGTATAGATTGGTAAGGACTCAAAGAGCAGCAGGTGATAAAAGCTACACAATCTGCATGCGCTGATCTTAACAAGTTTGAATTTTGACTTACTTAGAACTATAAAATAATATTACAGGCAATAAATTGAGGAATACATATTTGTTTCTGTTGATATTTGTATGTTTTAAAAATTACCACTATAATAATAATAATAAAAAAAGTATTATTTTAGTGTTCTGGCCGCAGCAAGACTCTTCGTACCAAAGACAACAGGCATCAGTGATAACAGATACAATAAGTCACACACAACATGAAAAGGAGCTGGGATGGAGGTGGGTTGCAAAGTGGCTCACTGATGCAGAGCACAGGTGGGCAGGCTAAAAGAACTAAATGCAGAGAAGACCATCAGCTGAGCCACTATCTAATATGGACTGGCATTAAGATCAGCAGATCAGAGATTGTGCATGCGCTTGACTTCATAGCCTACTGAAATGCTATGCCTGATTGAGCTTTATCAAGGTCGGTAGCAAGCTATGGAGGCTCACTCCACTGAGGTTGCTAAGGGGGCAGTTTTACAGTAGAAAACTCTTAATAAGAAATGTTGGTTAATAATTGTGAGATTGGCCCCAACATTTCCTACAGTCCAACAGTCTAGACTTTCATAGTGGTAGCGTTATACTGATATAAATGGTAAATGGTCTGCACTTACTAACATTTTCCTACCTCTGTGGTACTTGAAGCACTTTACAGTGTTTCAGTGTTACAAAGAAAGAAATCCATCAGGCATCCGGAGCCCCTGAGGTTCAGTGTGTTGCTGACCAAAACTTCAGCATGTGGAACGATTGAGGGTCAAACTGTCAGCCCATCAATTGGTGCATAATGTCAGTATTTAATTATTCAGTTTGACTGATTAATTTCTTCAGCAGTATAGAAGTCAATGTTTTGTTTTGAGTTTATAAGCTGTTACCTTGGCCAGGTCTCTGTAAGAGAGATTTGGGACATTCCGGTTAAATGAAGGTAATAGGAATAATAAATACAGTAATTTTTGCTTGACTCAGTTTTTCCTACTTTAAAAACTTACAAAAGACTAGATACAGTTTTAAAGTTCAGCATTCACAGAGCTTTCTGATAAATTCTCATGAATTTATCAAACTCTCTGCATTTGATATTTTGCACAGCAAATTTATATAGAAATTAGATTTAAAAGACGATGCAGCAATCAAGACCTGATTCTAAGAGAATCTAGCAAGAGTAAAGGTTTCCATCGCTCATGCTCCAATCTTCCATCTACCCATTCCATCTACACATCTTAGACTCCTTCACTGCCGCACCCTGAGGCCAAGCCCATCTTGTGATGTGATGCACAGGCATCCCAGAAAGCGGGCCATCCATGTGGGCCGCCCACTTGGTAGAGACCTACATAAGCAAACAAAGACACACTCTTAAGCTTTTACACAGTGCACATTGCCTTTGACAAATTACACGTGTGTACTTAACCATCTCCTCCACAAGACATACTCATATAGGTCACACCAAACTCTTCGTTAACTGCTCAAAAGGACTGGTTTCGAATAAAAGAACTTGATTAGGGGAAAGATGTGACATGATAAGCAGGCACTGTTTTTATCAGATTTTGACAGTTAACAACATTATTACACAATACCTCTGGCTATCTCCGTCTGCTGCCTCAAATTCTTGTCTTGTTGTGAAACAGATTTGTCAGTAATGTGTCATTTCATCATAAACCTGTTTGGGCAGGACACCAGAACCACAAATCAAGGATTCTCAAAACAGGCTCATTGTTTGTTTAATTTACTGTGCAATGACTAACTCTGAGGAATGTCTGATAAAACAACAACAACAATAACAACAGCCACAAAAACAATATAATCATTAACTATTTTCTTGTTAACTGTAGATTTATTGTAAACATTAAGTGGATGCAATGATTTGAATCTTTCTTCCAAAAGAGCGTGACACGATTTAATTTCATCTTGCAATCACATACAACAGTTTTTCTTCCCTTGGATAACATTACCAGTACGCTTTTATCTATAATTAGGTGAATGCTTGACTCATAATAACAAAACTCTATGTGAAAATTAATATTATGGTAAATAAAAATCAAACATGGATCTAAGATAAAAGGCTACCAACATAATCTTGATGTCTCCCAATTAATTAGAGTGTTTTGTATTCTCCTCTGCTGATGACGTGATAGCTAGCACTGTGATCGTTTCAATTAGATTAACTAACCAATAATGACTGCAGGAAATTATTTGGCAGATATCAGCCCATGCACACCAACAGCAGCACAGCTCGCTGTAGATGAATTTTCATGTCTCATCTGAGTTGAGGTGCAGAAAAGAAAAAAGAAGAGGACATGAGTATGACTTTTGCCCCAAAAAGAAGAAGGGCGCCAACAGCGGAACATAAAAAATAAAGATGGGGAGAAAAAAAAAAACATTGCAGCATCTTATTCTAAAAGGGGTTACATCAGTTGCATCCATGAGAAACTTTTAAATTACCCTTTCCCAAGACTGATCTATGAAAAAAAGTGACTCACTCTTGACAGCACGGTTACTGAAGTTAGATTCTGATCTGGCTTAGCTAGAGGGCACGCACTATTTTTGAATAACCAGCCAGCTACAGAGACGTATGATTTTAAAACACCACTACATCTTTATTATTATTTTAGTGGTGTATTTCCAAGATCTTATGAGATAGATTGGTGGTGGGGGAGTAGTGTGCTGGCAGTTTCTATGCGAGAGTCCAGACGACAACAGAAAACAGGTTTGCTTAGGTTGGAGATTAGGCGTGCCACTAACAACAAAACCCAGCAAAACGCTGCTGTTTACAAAGGAAAGTTACAATGTTGACACATTAAAGAAACAGGGCGTGTGGACAACACTGCTGTCCAAGCAATAAGGAAGACGTGGCTGGATGTTCAGTAACCTTTGTATCCAATCTGACACAATCCGCCAAATTTAGCTAAAGGATCACAGGGATTATTAAGCTTTATGGTTTAATACTGTGACACCAGGCCTGCAGTAAATGTGGAAATACTGTTGAATTTGACATCAAAACACTATTTAAGTGTTTGATTTTGTTTCCACATATGCTTGCTTTGCTTCTCAATGTTTCATTCAACATGACTAACTGATTGTTGCTAAAGTATCCATAAAAGGACTGCCTGAATGTCTGTCATCCACCCTAGGCAACCAGCTCATAGCATTTTTTTATTATGCAGTGGGAAACTTACAACAGTATCAGTGATTCAACCTCATCCAAGTCTTAAAGGCAACCTATCTACCTTCTCCACCGTTCACTGCAAAATCACAAATGTCCTGTTAAGACTAATGCAGCTGCGACTAAAGCCGCCGTTAATCCGTTAACATGTTTTCAACAGTTTTGCTAGTTTCAATACAAGTCACACTGCTTTTGCAGTCACGCATGGAAGTGGATCCACAAACGTGCACATTGCACAAGTGAGACCTGCCAACACCAACGGGGATGTAATCCATCACGTCACTATCGGCTCTTAAAATGCAGAGGAAAGAAGTCGGGAGCTACAGCGTCAAATAATGACAGGAGAGTTTGAACCTTTCAAATGGAAAATGAATGTGCTCTTGAGATTTAGTCAGGTTAGTCATAACCCCGTTTGAGACATGGCTTCTGATATCGCTCGGTCATTGAACATGGCAATTTATGAGGAGTGGCACGTGCATGATATTATGTACTGGGCACATAGTACATGCAGTGTCATGGACATCCATCCATCCCCATCATGGGGCACATTAGGAGCCTATCCCAGCAGTTATAGGGTGAGAGGCAGGGTACAACCTAGACAGCCCCCAATCACTAACATATTTGCCAGTTAAAGAGTTCAGAAGTTGGTGAAAATATTTTGATAGTTACTTTGATCATTAGAGACTTATAATAATAGGAATGCATCCACACATATGTCAAGAAACAGCTGGGAAGCAACACAGTAACTTATTTCTTTTATTGTTTGTCAAATTATAGATTACAGTCACCTCTATTGTCTCATTAGTCTGACCTGCGGTGATATAATGCTGCAGTTAAGAAAAACAACAGCAACAACAAAAACATCTACAACAGATGAGAAACTTTTGAGCAAAGCAAGTGACGGAAAACAACAAGCATGGAGGAAGTTTGGCATCTCTGACAATTAAAATGCACATGCACTGGATCTTCTGCACTCTAATGATGATGATCTGACATTTACAGACCAGTGTTGGAGCTGAAAAATGTGTTTGGACTTTTGTCTAGCATGCAGTAATAAATCCATTTCAAGGAGCTTCTGTGAGCAGGGCAGAGTGGTAAACTAAAAGTGGGTTTACTGTGCCAAATTTTCAGGGGTCCACAATCATACATGAAGCTGGCATGCTCAGATATGCTCAAATGAATGGAAAGGAGTACATGTCTAAAAGCGGAAATAGTTTAATTATTTTTTTCATCAATACTCGTGTCCTCCTTGGGAGCGCACAAGACTTATATAAAACTGAAGTGAGCAATGAGTGCATGCTCATAAATATGATAATGTTAGGAAAGAACTGCCTTCAGAGAGCAACGTGGCTGACTGATGGCTAAAAAAAACTCCTCGGCATCTTTCTGTTTATTTAATGACAGGCAGTAGTGAGTGAGTACAGCAAACATCAGCAGCAGCATGATTTTATATTACAAATCTAACTGTGGCCATTAATGCTGTGTGGCTGTTTAGCTTATCACCTTCCTGCCGGCAGTTTTGCTGAGCAGCTGAACAGCTAGAGATGGCAGATTCACGAAGGCCCAGACGTTACCGATTCTTCGCTCACATAAAACACTGACCTATTTACTGTGCAGACTGACAGGCAGGCAGGCAGTCAGTGAGTACACTGTCCCTGAAACAAGCAGCTACTATTTCTGAAACACACAGAGGCTAGTCTCTTGTAAATCAAGTGTACAACTGGCTTTTGCTGAGGCTGAAATTACCGGTATGAGGCTGAACTACACCAGCAAGAGGGGGGGCAAAAAGATTAAGAGACTGATTTTTATCACGTCATTTTTAATCGAGTCAAAATGCAAAAGAGCAAAACTGCAGCTGTAAGAATGATCCACAACATGTTAATATGACAGAGGTTCCACCCCCAGTGGCATCCTGTTTGACTTGCTTTAGAAAAATGTGACATTTTGACAGTGATATAGAAATGTGTAAGGGTCTAAAAACAACCCCCCCACACAAAAGCCCCACAGACATTACTGGAGATGTTTTTACATTTGGCTTCCATAAAATATTAATATAGCCATGAAGAGTAGGCATTTTCCTTGCTCTTTCAAACATTAATGCTGAATTTGAATGGCTAACACAGGAAGAGGCTCTAATCTTGAGCCCATGGCAGCCCAGTAATGGCCCCGCAGTGGGGGGAGGGCTCGATAAGCTCGGCTCTCCATGCCCCTGATTAGGACACGCTCTCTGTTTGACTTGGCTTTGGCTGTTCTTCTATGAAGGATGCTGATTACTTGGATGGGATAGACAGCTTGAGGACGGTCAAAGGATAACGAGAAAGGAGGCATACTCCAAAGCTGTAGGTCACCATTGTTATTTGCTTTATCTGTACAGAAGTTTTACTCACCGCTGTTCTGCATTTCATAAACACAGGGTCCGAAATACTTATTACAGATCCACACACTGACACAAATCACAGCTGTCAACATGTAACTACACAAATGCTCGTCTCTCACATGGCTGGCCTCTCAAGGTCAGATGAAAACACTCGGGCATGGTGCTGATTCCATATGTTACCCCCCTTTAAATTCAAATGGGGGCCAGAGAAGATGTCTGATGTCTGTTAAAGAGGACTCATGTTCAAACAAAATTAACATAAAGCCAAATGTCCGTTTTGTTAATAAATACATTCGGATTAGCACTGATAGTTAAAAACATGAAGACGAACCGATTGTTGCTGTTCTTGGATTGTCAACAATATGAACACTTTTTGACAGTTTGTTACAGACAGATGAGAAGCTTGGTGCCACTCCTACGTCTGATCAGGGACATGTGACGATGCTGTCAGCAGATAGTTCAGCACAAGTACGGGAAGCAAAGACATACAGTAACGGGAAAAAGACACTATACAATCTGGCAGTTCTAAGGTTTTATAAATCAGGATATAAAAAAATAATCAAGTCTTCACCAGGTGTTAAAATTAGGTAAATACAACATATGATGAAGAACACGCGACATATTACACTAAAAAGCAGAAGCAGTGCGTGAAAGACCATGAAATAGCTTGTAGAACCACCTTTAGCAGAAGTAACTTGAAGTAATTGTTTTCTGTGATTAAAGTGAATTTTGTTCATCGTTGTTTGTGGGCATTAGTCTACACACAGCATTTCAGTCTGGCCCTTGACTGGCCCATTGGCCGAAAAAAGAAAATAATCGAGGTGCTGCCTTCTGTTGTTGATGTTTTGGGGATCACTGTCCTGTTGTATGACTCAACTTCAGCCAAGTTTTAACTGTCAGATAGATGGCCTCAAATTTGACTCTAGAATACTTTGGTTTACAGAGGAGTTTATGGTCAACTCAATGACTACAAGGTTCCCTGTGTGTGTCCTGTGGCTGCAAAACAAGCCCAAATCATCACCCCTCCATCACCATGCTTGACTGTTCGTACTGTATGAAGCAAAACCAACCACAGCACCATCTGCAGTTTGGTCCAAAGGTCCAGGAAGTCTTGTGGTATATTCAGGTACAATATTGCAAAATGTGCTGCCATGCTCTTTTTAGAGAGCAGATGCTTTACCCTTGTAAACCTTCCAGACAAGCCAAACGTGTATTTTTCTAATTGTGCTGTCATGAACTTTAACATTTAACATGCTAACTGAGGCTGTAGAGTCTGAGATGTAGCTTTTGGTGTATGTGTGTGTGTGTGTGTGTGAGAGTGTGTGTGTGTGTGTTTTAAGGGGGATCTGCATGTTCTGACCTTGAGGAGAATGCCCTGGAATTGCTTGTAAATGGCCTTAAAACCCATTCCAGATTGGTGGGGAGCAATAAGTGCTTCTTCAAGATCATTGCTGATGTCTTTTTGCATTGTGGCAACACATACAGTATCTGAACGTTCAACACCAGCAAACACTTCTGTGTTTATAAAGGCGCTCACATTTGTTTACAATCAATTATATGAATTTAATTATCAGCACCTGGCTTCTACTTACCCTCTGAATTCCTATGGAAGCAGGAAGGGCGTACTTAGTTGTTCACACTCTGCTTCTGCATTTTGGCTTAATTTTTGTTGAATAAATAATGAAAGTTTAATATGCCATTTGTTGTTGTATTTAAATAACTTTAAGACTGCTGAGGACCAGATATTTGTTATGACATTCTGATATGTAAAACCTTTAAATTGATAGAGGGTGAATGCAGCCTGGCTTGTTTCAAAAGTAACAAAATGTGCATAAAAGCACCTCTAACGCTGTCAAATTATCATGTTACAGCTCCTTTTTTTCTACCCTATGTTATTTTG
>VUQK01007973.1:0-10419 GCA_015106715.1 Bujurquina vittata | reverse complement strand
AACCTTTGTATACTTTCTAAGCCCCCAACAGCTTCTTTTGTTTTTGTTAAAAAAATAGGCCACATGTGCCCCTTGGCTACGATAATGCATAGGTTGGCAGCTGCAAAAAAAAAAAAAGGTCCTGCAGTCCAGAGCACAGTCATCTGAGTGGCATAGAATGAACTTTCAATTTCATTTTGGTGACATTTCTATATGACATGCAACCCTTGTGGTAACATATAAAAGGCACCAGTTTAACTAAATGGAACTGAATTGAACTGAATTTAATTCAAGTCACTCCAGTTCTATTCATATTTTGGCAGTTCACACCATTGGTTATTTTGAGGGTGCTTCAAGTTGTAGGGTATTCCCTAAGAGCAAGCACTTAGTAATTCGGGGAGAGGAAAGCCTTCCTTTTATCCGGAATCGACCACAAGCAGAACCTGCCTTGGGAAAAAAAAAGATGACAAAAACCAGAGCACAGAGATACAACAGATGGGATAAAACACAAATTAGAGAGTAGACAAAAGTTAATGATGTTTAATAGAGGTATAAAAACACATCAGTGGTGAAAAGAGGAAAGTGGAGAAGAAGTGCTGAGTGCGTTATGGGAGGCCTTCCAACAGCCTGAGCTGTTAGCAACATGACTAACGGTTCAGTGTCGATTGATCCATCCCTACAGTCACTATAAGCTTTACCAAAAATGTAAGTGTTTTTTTATGTGTACTGTGTTTGTGTTTTAACAAACAATACACAGTGTTTCAGGTTATGCCATGTCAAACAACACAACACAACACAGTATAAACATGGCTGTATTTATTTGAAGCAGCAATGCAACTTAACACAGGAGGCAAATCTCTTAGCAAAATGTGTTTTCTTTAGAATTGATATGCACTTTAAGGCGACTTTTGTGATTTGCGCTATATAAATAACGCTGAATTGAACTGAATGATAAGTCAGGGTTTGCAGTGCAGTCCACCTGCAAATGTCTGCACATTGCAGGTTAGGTTTTTACTTTTTTTGCCGCTTGCCTGTTGTAATCATGATCATGCTGATTACAGTGCATCACAGATGGATGCACATATGCACCACCAAATTTCACAAAATTCACCAAGCACATGTCACTGGTGCTTAGTCATACAATACTCTTCAGTATGTGCAGCTGCTGATTTGTACAATGAAATTGTGTTTTACTGCCTTGTATTTATAGAGAAGATGATGCAGCTAGTAATCCTGTAGTGCTGTAGCACAGGTGAAATGGAATCATGCATTTACTGTAATGGGAGTGTTGACCTGTCAACAAAACTCTTCGCTAGTGCTTGAATGCACTTACTCCAGGCTCTGTAGGTGCATGCATTCATGTGTGCATGTGTGTGTGCCTATCTTTGTTCATGTGTTTGTGTGTACACACCTGTAATCAAAGGGCCATTTACAGGAATAGCTCATGGCAGCCAGAGTGCTGAGGAGGATCTAGCAACAGCTGACTGTGACTCATCATCATCTCATGACCGGTTACTCCATGGAAACACAATCCTCCACTTTACCTTGACCAATATGCCATGCAGTGTGCCGGATTTCTGCGGTCTGGTCCCTTGGGAAAAGCATTGCCATGTTTACACTGTACTCTTGTTGTAGATGTGATAGAGCAGCAGGATGATCGAATAATAGCGAGACTAACCCAACATAACCAGAAGCCAGAGGATCACAAGTTTGACCCTGTATGTGCTACAAATATCAATTTGTGGGGGGAAAAAATCACATATTTTAGTTTACAAGTTTTATTTTGTTTGCATGTGGTTCTGTTGTTTTTATTACATACATGTGCCCTGAATTCCATGGAGCTGTGCTGGATTAAAGTGAAATTGGACATTTCAGCATCTCGAAACAAAAAGTAGCATCCATTCTGCACGATCAGCTAAATGCGTGTGATGTAAAAAATGTAAAAGATAAAGTATTGATTTCAGTTTAGAGGCGCGCAGCTGTTATCAGTGAGCGCTGAGGTCAGTTGTTTTAGCTTTTGCTTTACCTCCGGAGATTTATCACCTCTGTTGAATTGTAGCAAGAGTGAGATAAATTGAATGCTCATCCTTGGTGGAATAAGACAGCAGCTTTGCTCTGAAGTCAGAATTGTGGGAGATATGAATCGATGAATTTAACTCTTAGTATGTGATTGATGGTCTAAAATGATAACAACTTATCAACTGTTATTACTGAGGAGTAACTGCAATTTTTAATTAGGATCGAATAAAACTTCCCAAGTACATGCTCATATTTTTTTTCATATATCGGCACTGAAAACAAACTCTTCAGATGTTTTCAAGCTGTTGACAGTTTAAGAGGTTTTTTGCTCATTATCACATGCTGTCAAAAGCCCTCTGTTGTCCTTTTACTGGTTCTCTACATCATATTAACCGGTGGACAGTCATAATAATACTGTTTAAGTGCATTTTGTGCCATAATGAAGCTACATTTCCACAGTATAGTGCCACAGTTTTCTAAGACGGGCTCAGTTTGGTTCCTCATCTCCATTATCACTCCCGCACTTTGCAAGTGGCTTGAATTAATGAGTCGAATCATCAGAATCTCTACCTGAATAAGCAGAAAAAAAAGATGAGAGCCAGTTTTAAACTGACTAAACTGCACCTTGGGAATTTATGACTGAATCCTTTGAATGAGATATGCATAGGGTCTGTTAATCCTGATAATGTAATAAAAAAAATACAAATTTTCTATAATGCCTTATATTGTGCTGCACCATTAATTTTCTTGTTATAGGAATTATGTTAAGGTTTCTAACACTTGGAGATAAATTAATTTAACAACTTGAATTTAAGTATTTCCTTATAAGATACTTTTGCAGAATACTATGATTTAAAACTGACACATTATAATGATTATATGAAAAGACAGATAGTGTACCGTGCTATGTCAAAGTAAACCCTTTTGATTTCTTATTTTACTTTTACTTTTTTTGGATATTTGTTAAACTTGGATGTTTCAGATCATGAAATAAACTTTAACATTAGACAAAGATGACCAGAATAAATCCAAAATGCAGTTTTTAAATGCTGATTTTAAAAAATATCCAAACCTACCTTGCCCTACAGTATGTGAAAGAATAATTGCTACTGCTGACAAAAAGAACACAAAGGCTTGTCTCACATTTGCCAGAAAAACATCTGGATGATCTCCGAGACATAGGAGAAAATATTCTGTGGCTTGACTAGAGAAGTTGAACTTTTTGGGAGATTTGTTTCCTGTTACATTTGGTGTAAAACTAACAGAGAATTTCATGCAAAAACATCACACAAACAGTCAAACATGGTGGTGGTAGTATGATGATCTGGGGCTGCTTTGCTTGCCATAATTGATGGAACCATGAATTCTGCTCACTACCAGAAAATCCTGAAGAAGAATGTCCAACAATCATTTTGTGCCCTTAAACTCAAGAACAATGATCCAAAAAACACCAGCAAGTGAACGGCTCACGAGAATGAAGGTTTTGGAGTGGCCTAGTCAAAGTCTGCACTTAAATCCAATTTCAGTGCTTTGCGATGACCTTAAACGGACCACTCATGCTGGAAAACCCTCCAATGTGCCTCAATTAAAACAATTCTGCAAAGAAGAGAAGGCCAATATTCCTCCACGGCGATGTGGAAGACTCATTGCTAGTTATTGCACACCCTTGATTGCAGTTACAGCTGCCAAGGGTGACACAACCAGTTTTTAGGTTTAGGGGGCAAATATTTTTTCATACAGGATCAGGTGGGTTTGGATAGCTTTTCACCCTTAATGAAATAATCATTTAGAAACTGCATTTATTCGTGTTATCTTTGCATATTTAAATTTGTTTGATTATCTGAAACATACAAGTGTGACAAATATGCAAAAAATAAAATAAAAGGCCCATACTAATGATCACAGTTTACTGTTTATATTTAACCGCAGCAGTGTAACATAGCACCTCTGGCCGGATTTCCACTTTGTATCCAAGCTAAAAATGATTTGTAGGTCACAAAAACTTGCACGTACGGTCCAAGTAACACACATCCTGTTGCTCATGAGGGGAAGGAAGCCGCCGTATCCCCATCAATGGGAAATGCAGAGGACGCAGATGAATAGATAGGAAAAACAGGTAGTGGAAATAAGCAGTCAACAGTGGAGCTGAGGATATGGCAGCGATTTGGAGACGCGGGATAGTATGGAAAGATACTCAAAGATAGGAAAACATGTCAGTTGGTTCACTTGTGTCCCAGTGTTTTTTTTTCAGGTTTGTTTTTGTTGGATATTTTCTTCTTTGCTCTCATATCTCTTGCTAATGCTTGCTAATACTTTCTTCAACTGGTGAAATCATTAGAAAATGTCACCTGCTGCTGGTATTAGAGTAAGCTGTTGAAACACACCTCAAATAACCTAAACATAATCATGAGCTTTAGTTCACCTGCTTTTGTTCTGTGTGCAGAGTTTGCAGAAAGAGTGCATTCAAGCTGCTGAGCTTTATTTAAACTTTTGTTTATCCAAGGAAGTCTGGGTGACCATTGATGTGCCTTTTTTTTAAAACTCATTCATGCCAGGCAGCCACACAACAGTGCTTTACTCAACTTCACTGAACAGGATTCAACAGAACCACCTCATCTTTCACATTCAACTCCAAGTCCAGCAGACTTGAGGCGTGCACATCATGGGAGCTTTTCCTTCTGCCCTCATCCTCCCGTGCAGCCCTGCCCCAGCAGCTGCGAATGTGATGATGGGAGGGAATGACCCCAGGGGACCTTGCACGATCCATCCCTATTCAGATCTCCAATGTGGCTGCCATTCCATAATGAAAACAAACAGGAATGTGACCCTTTCCTTCCCTCTGTAACTTAGACTTGGAATCTAACCCACCTTCCCACTCCAAGGGTTATCCTCCACCCATTCAGAGGTATTCCATATCCTGTCAAAATGACTGTTACACAAAGCAAAACAGAGCTTGTGGGAGAAATAAATGTGCCTGAAAAGAACAAAAAAGAGGTTTATCTTGATAATAACAATGTGATCACAATGAAAAACACAAATGTTCTTTCCTTAACTATAACATCTGCCACTGGGGGTTTTAGTGACTCATTTGGTAGCAACATGGCCTAACCACAAAGTCATGGAATCCCTGACAAAGTGCAAACACTGGAAAGCTGCCTTATAGCAGTGGCCAAAAAGAAATGAATCCTCTTTGCATCTGTCATAGTCATGCATATTTAAAATATATGTAAATGGCATTAAAATCTCATAATAGCTGTAGTGGAAGCTTTCCAAACAATTAGTCCAATTCATTTGCTCTTTGCTACACAAACCTGCCCAGTGCGTTGCATTTCGGCTTTTCTTCATGTATAAAGATCTTGGATGGCAAGGCATGAAGTGCCAGTTTTTAAAGTTGAAGCAATTTGTGCTCGTGGTTGGTGAAGAAGAAGAAGACTAATAGCTGACAGACTGCTCCCTGTGAGAACTTGTTTGCACCACAGTTTGATTGATTCTCTTCTCTTTTTTGTGAATTACAAAAACACTCCTGCAGGCTGAGCACCAGGGAATAAATAAAAGAATTAAACTTTAGGTCTTTAAGGGTGGCGAATTCCCTTGGCGAGGTTTAAAGCCCTTTTATGAGCTCACTGGTGATTTTAATGTCTTTGGAGTTTTCACCCTTCCTTTCACTTTTAATTATGCATACCTTGTGCTTTTCTGAAAGCATATTGGCCCTGAATATAAGTTTGATCAGATACCTTCTATTTTAAAAGTGTATTTGTCAGGAGAGTTCCTCAAAGTTCTCCGTTATGCAATGTTTTATGCTGGCTTTGCATTTTCTATTAAAAGCCCAGATTACCAAAAATCACCCTTACTATACTGAGAATTCTTAAATTGCAGATATACTGATCCGTCATCAGCCATGATCTGTAAGTTTGTGTCTTTATAAAGAAAAAAAAAACATTTATTTTATGTGTCATTGATGAGTGGTGCAACAAAAAGACAGGTCATGAAGCAGTCTGAACATCCTCCCTGCAACTCATAACCTAAAGAGAAATTTCACAAAGATTTCCAAGTGAAAATTTGGCAATCTGTTTCATTGGGAATCCCCTTTAGCCCGCTGTAAATGCATGCTTTCCCATTCAGAGCAGTTGCACTTCTCTGGTCACGTGTTGTTACTGTATGAATCACTCCACTGCAAACACTGAATGAGAGAACTCAGTAGGAATAACAGTCCTGTATTTACACAAGCTGTGGGTTATAATGCCAGGGTAATCTTGGGCATTTGTGAGTCACTCTGTCCTTAAACATGTAGTTGCTGTAGCCACACGGGTAACTAGGCAATCATGCCGGTTTGTTGGAGCCCTGTGTGACTCACCCCAGTCAGGCTCAGCGAAGTCTGAGTATATCTCGTGTCTTGAGGAAAGCAGTGTGGCATTCCGAAGTAATAGACTCTATATTGGGCTCAGGGGATTGTGTGTATGTGAATGTGTGTGTGTGTCTCTCAGTATGTGGGCCGGTATGTCAATGTAATTACACATGGGAGCATTTTGTGTGCATGTTTGTGTGTGCATGTTTGATCTCTTACAAGAATGGCAACCAATTTGTGTTTGTTTGTGCCACCCTGACAATGAACACTGTGATCACAGGCTTGTGTGTAGGTTACTCAGTGTGTGCGTGTGTGTGTGTGTGCTTCTGTGTGTCTGTGTGTGGCCAGTGTATACTGGGGCAAGCAGTGTGGCAGCAGGGCACTCCTCAGAGCCACTCAGTCCAACAAACAAGCTCTGCTGTGTTTCAGCTGCTGTAGGACGGCACAGCAGTGACCCAGCTGAACCTTGTTTCACCGCACAAAGGGAAAATGTGAATGGAGTGTAAAATACCAGCAGAGTTTCAATTTTATGGCATAAATTTACAAAACATCATCACTGTCCTAAATTTTAAAAAGACATAAATGAATAACAGAACACTCGCACTGTGTCTTGGTTTTGATATTTTGACATATTTCTTATATTATCTAAAGATTGAAAGAAAAGGAAGGGAAAAAAAGACGCAGCGGTTTTCAGCTTGTAAATTACAGGCTTTATACTGTACATCTCTACTTTAAAATGGTTGGCATGTAAACTCAACTTCTAATGGATCATTACATTTTTTCTGATAGTTTATACTTGAATATATTTCACAAGTTATGCAGCACCTTTCTAAAGGACAAATCCATATGACTTCTGCCCTGTGGTGTACTACTTCTACTGATGTAAAAGTTGTGAGTGTTTCTTCCACTTTGCCTGCAGCACACCAAGCTCGTATGTGACAGCAGGACTCAAGTTGGATCGTGCATAACTTTACGAACGACAAGCCGCAGGTTTGAAAATACAGGTGCCTGCTTACAAAGCTTTCCTCAGTGAATTATTTCAATGTGAAAAACCACTGAGGTGCTGATGTGTTTCATTTTGTGCCTTCTAACAAGAATTAAACATTTATGGCAACTTAAATTCACATTAATCAGCATCAAGAAGTGTTAATTAGTATCGAGTAACATTTACCTTGTTAATCACCCCAAAGCCATGCGCCCACAGTGGAAAATTCATTTTCCGACTCCTGTGTCGTGTCATGTGGTGTTACCCAGAATGCAGTGTGACGACAGTGCCAAAGGCTTACCGGGGCAGTCTGTCACTCTGTCCCAATTCTGCGTCCACTCCGAAACCTCCACTCATGTTGCTCTCACACGTTCAAGAAGTGTCAAACGCTCGAGATGACACACGTCATCACCTACTGGGTTCCTCTCACTTTCTTTTACATCTTGAGGACAAAGTGCTCCTTGCCTTTATTCAACCCCTATTTCTTTTTCATCTTGCGATCGAGAATTCATGTGTGTTTTTGCAATCTCTTGCAGTATACAATTAAATCACGCTGACAGAAGCGCAATTGCTTCCAAGCTTGAATGAAACTCAGTTAAGAACAAAGTAAAGCCAGCTCCATGGAATCCGCCTCAGGTTCATTTATAATCAGTCAACAGGCACAGAGACCAGTACTCGGAGGCATTGAATCATTTTGAAGGGAATACAGGCTTTCATATAAAAAAAAAAGTGTGTGAGCAGCATGTGGTGGATGAAAGGTGCCAGGCTGGATCAGCACAGGACAGAGTGACACCGGTGGTGGGCTAATGACACAAGCCTCAAGCTGTTCTCGCACCTGCCATAGATCTGCCTCATTCACATGACATTAACATTGAGGAAAGGGGCCGTGTCAAACACACATAAATACACAAAACTGGTCATGCAGATACAGCAACACAGAGAGAACGCGCACACTCTTAACATCTACAGACTCTTGATCGCTCACGGTCACACACAAACAAACAAATAAGCCATTATCCTTGAGAGCCCAATTAGGCAGTAAATGAGAGTGCTGACTTGTTAGTGGTAGACAGCAATGCACACATGACTGAACGGCGTGATCCGGCATGTGTGATGCATCAAGGAAACTTTCAAATTTTGCACTTTTGTTGTGAAGTAACGGCAAATTAATTTACTGGAAGAAATTTAATGTTAAGTGATCACTTAGGTTGCAACATAACGTTACGTACAGTAGCTTCCTGTGACTCAAATTAGTCTTAAATTCAAAATAACTTCTGTAAATTGCTACTTTCAACTTGCAAGATTTAATTTCAGTTTCATTATTTGTAACTAACCTCTTTTACTTTTTAAACCCACTTCCTTTAGTTTCTTAAAGCTTCACAGTTGCCATACTGTACACTGTGAAGGAAGTAAAATAGTTGGATGTAGATAAAAAAAAAATAACACAAAGAAAATGGATTTACACAAAATGAGTATTAATGATGTTATTCTGCCTGATGAATGTGCAAAAAGGAAACTCTGTAAAATAGCTGTGATTCTATTTTGGTTCCTCTGTCCTCCTCATTTTATTTGTCTGGACTCCACAGTTTGACGGTAAAGCTGAGCGTATGCTGATCACAGCCAAGCAGCCAAATCCTGATTTCAGCAGGTAACAAGAGCCATTATAGCCTTCACTTATACCTCGTACCTGTTTTGACAGTAGAATCGTTTTGGCAGTAAAGTGCTCTTGGGGCTTGTTTTCAACACTGCTGTCAGCTTAACACTTAAACACTAAAAGGCAGAGCTTGCCTGTGTACTCATTAGGATAGGAATTAGTGACAGTGTGGGAGTCCGGAACCCTTAGATTTGTACTGTTAACTGGTAATTATATGATGATGCATTTCAAATCATGTTAGGGAGTAATGTAAAAGTAATATAAAGAGACATGTAACAAATTACTCTCTCCAAGAAGTAATTAAGGAATGTAATTCATCACAAAAAACGTATTACAGAGGATGTGTTCCCGCTGATTTTTAAGTTCTTGTGTAATTTGGCATACTTCAGCCTTTTCTCTCTCTTTCTCGTCCTTAATCACAATGGCTTCTTCACGGCTGCCCTTCCACTGAGACCATTTCTGATGAGGCTCCGGTGAACCGTAGATGGATCAACTGAAGGGCCAGATGTATCTCTTAGATCCTGTGTCAGGTCTTTGCTGGATTTTTTTCCCCCCACTATTTCTTAGAGACATAATGTTCACATACTGTTCTTCTGCTAAAGATAGCTTTATTTTATTTTTTCAGTCCCGAGACATCTTCTTTTGTCCTCCACGTGTATAGTTTCAACAGTCTTTTTAAGGCCACCCTGCACACAACAAGGAAATAGTCCACACACCTGAAAAATCTTATTTAATCATACCTCGGACAGGTGAGTGACGTTTCAGGTCTAGTTGCCTTTCCTCAGACTTCACAAAATCACATGCTGCACAAACATTCAATTTATATGCCCACCCACCGGTAATTAGATCATGTGATCAGGCTTACTTCCTGTTGACTGGAAGTGACATAATATACACAACACATGGCATGCATATAGAACCATAAGTGAGTTATTAAGGCAATAAAAGCAATCAACCAAGGCAGTGATTTACTTACATGTACATGTGATGTAGCAAGTCATCGAGGCAAAATAATAATAATAGAAAAAATACAAAAGATGGAATGAACAAGTATAAATAGGAAACAGCAAGATAATATAATATATAGATCAGGGGTAGCCAACTCCAGGCCTCGAGAGCCAGGTTCAGGTGTGTTGGATCAGGGACACATCTAAAACCTGCAGGGGCTCCCGAGGCCTGGAGTTGGCTACCCCTGACACAGATAAATAAGCAAAAAATAGTAAAATATAAAAAATACACTGCACACCATGCCAAAAAATATGCTGTCTTCAGAAATAGCTTTTTGGGAATCACCTTGTTGGTGTGAAAAGAGTATTTTATGTCTTGTCAAAAATATGACATCGTTGATGATGGGTTCAAGATCATTTTAACAACTAATAAACAAGGAACAAACGCACAACTCGCATTTTACTTGCAAGGGAAGGCCGTCCTCTGCGT
>VUQK01007972.1:13977-24879 GCA_015106715.1 Bujurquina vittata | reverse complement strand
TATATATATATATAAAAATATATAAATGTGTTAAGCCCTGTACATCCAAACCACATTTCTAACCTAATGCTTTCCCCTCTTTATCCTCTTTATTTCTCACCCAGATAAACAGAAGAAAAAAAGCACACAAAAACTCAGTCCCCTCTTCAAGAACACCTCCATCCATTCAAACAAGCATCAACATAATTAAAAAATATGATTCTTCAAAGAATGCATTTATTACAGTTTTCAGTGTGTTTCATATAATAATATTTTACACCTGTAAGCCTTATCCTTGCTCAAACCAAACAATATTCTTCATTTCTTCCTTAAAGCTCACAAGAAACAAGAATGTATATATACATGTTTTTATGGATTGTCTTCATTCTTCTTAGTTTCTTTTTTGGGTTACTATAGCAGTAAACCTATAAAAAAAATAGTTTGACACAAAAATAATATATCTCACTTTAAATGTCTATTTGACTTTAAAAGAAATTCTCCTAAAACATTTATTTATTCAAGACAACACATATAAAAGACTGATGTAATTGTAATTACTTTACATTACTTGTAATGAAACACTGTAGTTTGAAAAAACTAATTAAACTATAAAATGTACAATAATGATGATCTCTGAGTCATCTATAACCACCGCATGATAGACTAACTGGAACAAAGAGAATTGGCCAGCATTGATAATAACTAAACCGCCCCTCTTCTTAAATACCTCAAAAGTTTGCTCTAAGTTAAAATGCTACACTACATTGCCAAGTTTTCAACCATTTATTTATCTAAAACAGCCTTTTTCTACAGATGCCACACTGCACTCTGTTTCTGACATTGGCTCAAGAAAGCCATAAAACCAGAAAAAGTGCATCATCTTCATGCGCAGTTCATCTTCTCTGATCAACGTTGTTGCCAGACAGTTCATGGCATTTTCCTGCTTGGATAAAAGCAGAACCTGGGTTTTTGTGGGGTTTCACTGTGGCTATGAAACAAAAAGAGTAATCACTTACAACTAGCCCAAATTATTTTAAAGATAATTTTGCTCACCTTCTCTTACGTTGTAAGTAAAGCTGGATTAACCAATGGGTGATAAGAGGCCAGAGTGCAGTGAACACGACTGTGAGTGGAGAGAAGTCACAAGGCCACCACGACGGTCTCAGGAACTTAAAAAAACAACAGCAAAAAGTGGGGATAAAGGGACTTCCAGTGAAATCCAAACCAACCATTAGCTTCTACTTAAAAAAATTCTAGAACTCATAATAATTATAATAACAGTTTATACTTTACAGGCCACGGCAAAAAAGTTATTTCATAAGCACCTGTCTCGCGGCAGTTACAGAGTCCTCCCGTCTTGACAAAGATGATCTTGACTAAAAAAGGAAACATGGAAATTAAAAAGTACATTAAAAAACTGCCTTAGAGGCTGCTATCTGCAATGTTGCATTTCCGTAAATAAAATCAGTTTGTTGATTTTTTTTAAGACTTAAAAAAAGAGAAAAAATGTGGCAAAAAGAAATGACAACATCGTCATCATTGCAGCAAAACAAGCGGCCACGCATCTGCATCTTCACCTGTGACTTGGTCAGCTCCTCCAGACCGTGCAGCCTGTGCAGCACGTTGGCCATGTCATGCTGCAGCCTCAGCAGAGCCGTGGCTATTTGCTCATTGATGTTTCCCCTGGTAACACTGACAGGACGTGGTCGGTACGGTGACACGCCACAGCAGGCGGTATCTATGCGAACACACAGCTCAGAGCTGCAGGTGGCCCTCGGTGTCTGAGAACCTGGAAGGAGATCCAGAATGTGACAGATTCTTGCAGCAACACACAAACTTTGTGGAATTGTAGGAAGGATGTCAAATTCATTTAAATGCTTGGGAGACTGAACTTGGAGAAAGTTAAATTAGGGATTCAGAATCATCTATAGCTATCTTACCTCTCCCTGTTCTTGACAAGGAGCTGTTGTGTTTTCTTGGACTAAGCCCTTCTTTAAAATCTCCTGTGAGTATTTGATCTTCTCCATCTATTAGAGTAGTGTTGCTCTCAAACCAAAGATCCCTTTGCCTCCCTGAGGCAGCTCCTGATCCTGGTGACAGGCCTTTGGATGTGCACAGCTGCTTAGCAAGAAAATAAGGAGCATTGTCACACTTGGTATGGACATGAATATGAATTACAGCAGCATGTGTAATGGATTTTTATTTTTATTTGGAAGACATATTTTGTGCCACACCTCTTCCATGGCTAGATGCTCCATTGAGTCACAGAACTCTTCATTATCTGAGTCAGTGGATCGACGGTTCTTCTCAGGAACAGTCTCGCTATGACCTGAGGTGCAAAAAAAGAGCATGTCCAGCACTATAAATTGTGCCTAAAGCCTTTATTTTTTAAATTGTAGGCTATAATGTACTGTACTGCACAATGGCACATTTAACATTTGCAGGTTTAATCTAAGATGAATATTTTTCTCTTTAATTCTACATGCAATTATGCTCTATATGTTCTATCATATTTCTCCCCAGTAATATTAGCTGGTTCTTATGATCCTTACTGGACATATTAGAGAGCTTATAGGCGATGTCTTATTAGATATTTTGCTTTACCATATTCAGCATGCGAACCAGTACACAATTTTAGCATTACTATATAATCTTACCACTCAAATATCCATTAACGTGCATGTATGGGTTATACTGTACACTGGGCTCTATGGAACATGCCAGTTCCTCCTCCTCCAAATCGCTGTTGAGGGAGCTGTGCGTCCCGTTGGTGAAGGAGGACACGCTGGGCTCCACGCTGCTGCAGGAGCCCTTAGTGTCAGACCTCCACCTCTTGTCCTCCACCATTAAAAGCCGTGGATCAGGACTCCAGTCTGGCATGATACAAAAGATGCATACGATGTCAAAACATATTTTTTTTAAAAGAACATCTTTTTAATATATACTTTGTCTTTTCATATTTCACCCTGTATGTATTCTGTATACTTTTTTCCTCTCTCTCATTGAAATAATGTTTATATGTTTTGAATTTTTATAAGGCTATTATGTTTTTCGTTATTTTCTGTGACACATATACAGTTACAGTGGTGGATGTTCATATTAAACTCAGCCATTTGATTCAGTTGTGTTGGATCAGGGACACATCTAAAACCTGCAGGCAGGGGGGCACGAGGCCTGGATTTGAGAACCGCTGGCTTAAAGTGAAGAGGAAGGGAGCTAAAATGGCATATTTCAGACTGAGGGACTGCAACAAGGCACGCGATAAATATTATTTCAAATCATCCAAATCTGTTTTAGCCTAGCCTACTTGAGTCTAAGAATAAAAATATGGAACTGGAAATGAAGACATATCACATTTATGTGTTTCTTGCATCCTTAAAATTTATTCAGCATTTCATATTTTAGCGCATGAAAGAAAAGGGGAAAAAAATTTAAAAAAAATCTCAACTATCTGCTCTTATCTAATACTGGCAGACTGAGTTGCTGCGCTGATTCCCTTCTAAACTCATTATAATAGGCAAGGAAATAAGTAAAATGAGGAGAAAGCAATTAGTGTGTGTCCGTGTGAGCATGTGTGTCACGTCTACAACAACACAAAGCGGCACCTCTGTCACAGCACAAAACAGCCAGCAACCAAAACTACACGGTACCTCTTTCCTCCTCTTTGTCTTCATCGTTTGCATTGTGTTCTTCCTCACTTCTCCTCCATTCACTACTCCCCTCTTTTCTCTCATCTTCACTATTTTCCTTGCTTCCCTCCTCGCTATTGACACTTAAGCCACGAGCACTGCTGTCTTTTTTGTTTTCACAGAGACTTTGAATATCCTCCCACAGATCCCCATAGCCTGAGCAGTGAAGGAAATGCTCTTGATTAATTCGTTGATTGCATATAGCTGCACAGCATAAAACAAAACTTGACAAAGTACTTTGCACTTTACAGGTTCTGCACACTAAGATTACGCCACAGTGCAAGCCAACAGACCAACACACTTAACAACAGAACGTATCAGACATGACAAAAAGCACAAGAAAATCTGCTCTAATGTTTTACAGTTCCTACAGACTAATGCAGAGACCCTTTTCACTCAGACCAAACAGCAATTAAAGCAATGTATCAATTGCCCTTCGGGGATGATTAAAGTTTTTCTGATTCTGATGTATCAAGACTAAAATGAGCCTATTAACTGTGCGATCCTCTATCAAGTCTAAAGCTATTGCAAACACCAAAGACTTGCCTTCCATTGTTGGTTTCTTAAAGGGTTCAACCAGCCCACCTAAGGATACAAACACATGCAAGACATGCTTGACAAAAAGATCAATATATCATCCTATTTGAGCAGCACTGCTATCACTTGTAGGTTACTGTTTTGTCATTTCCATAGACATACCATCACAAAATCAAAACCTCTTAAAAGTTTACAATCCTTTAGCAGCAGGGTCATTACATGTCAGTTCATCAAATGCTTTCCCCCTCAAGACAGGATGTGCTGTCAGAGGCTCACATCCAAATATTTTACGGACTGCAAGCATCCATCATTCTGTTAACTTGATGTACAGTCCTGATAATCATTATTCACAGCGCCATGGTGACAGATATTTACTCTATAAAAAAACCTGAAGAACCGAGCTGTAATTTCCCAAATAGGGGACTAATAAAGGTATCTATCTATCATCTAGCTTTATAGATAACGGACAGCATGGTGGAACAGTGGTTAGCACTGTTACCTCACAGCAAGAAGATCCTGGGTTCAAATCCATCAGCTGTGTGTCGTTTGAATGCATCTAGGGAGAGCCCCTGCATCTATGTTGGTTCACGCAAGGTAATCCAGTTTCCTCCCACAGTCCAAAGACATGCAGTTAGTGGGTTTATGTTAACTGGTGATTCTAAACTGCTCATAGGTGTGAATGGTTGTCTATCTCCTTGTGTTAGCCTTGCAACAGACTGGTGGCCTATCCAGGGTGTACCCTGCCTTTGGTAGCTAAGATAGGCTCCACTTTTTTTTTTTTGCTTCCTTGTTTGGTTGTTTTTTTGGCAAAAGAGAAAAAAATATGAGGTTTTTTTTACATAACATTAAATTGATCAAAAATCTTGTAAATGACAATTTGAGAATATTTAACTTACAAATCATTACTAACGAAATATCTACGTAGGCAGACAGAGGCACATTTGCCGCAAACAGCACTCTTCTTTCCTTCATGAAAAGGGTTACATCACCTGTACGCTGTGCAAACGGCCTGGTGAAGGGTCTCCTGTCCACCTCATTTTCTTCAGCCTCTTCTCCTCCTACCTCTGTGTAGAAATTTCCCAGCATCTGTACCAGGTCAGACACCTCTTCTGAAATTGGCACAGTCTCCAGAATCTGACAGCACACATATGCAACAAAGTTTTTGCTTAAAAGAATTGGGGAAATAGGAGGCACACTGAAATTTGAAAATCAACAGAAAAGCTCTTTTGATTTATGAACATATGACACAAATGCAGTCAAACTAAGGCTCACAGCAGTTAGTCATGAGGCCACAGTGCCAATAAGGTGCTTTACATTTTTGCAAGCGTGAACCTTCTTTAAAAGGTTGTTTAACAGATTCCTCAACAAAATGTTCACACACTTTTTCTGAGTCACGAGTGTTTATTATTCTGTGATAGTTTTCCCTGAAAGGACTCACCAGCTGGATGTTCTCAACATAATTCTTCATGGCTTCGTCCTTTGTCATATTTCCTAAAGCGCTCCATGCATCCCTGGGAACACAGAGTCATAGTTCAAAATCAACTGAGGCTGAGAAGTTGAAGACTTTTCTGTGTTTGTGCAAGATTTTTCTTGTGTATTTTATTTAAACTAGTCGTAGTATTATGGGTGCATTTTATAAATGCATACCATTTAGCTTTGCCACGGGTGTCCCAGAAGCCGGAGGGTCTGGGAATGCTGCATGGCCCGATGGTGGCCTGTTTATAGTAACTATAGAACATCAGCATCATGTCATCAGATGGCTGAAAAGTACCTGAAAAATTAAGAAAAGACAACAAGACAGGTTCAGGCTTTGTGCGTTATTGGTTTACCACACAGATGCTGGAAAGCATTAAATGTGAAAAAGATACAGGAAACGCCCGATTTGGTTAATCAGCTCTCATCCCTGTAGCAGCTTTGTGAACAGAGGGTCAGCCGAGAGTGACAGCTCTAAGTGCTGCACATGTAGGTCAATTACATAGAGAGTACAAACAACACCAACAAGCGCAGATTTTCCACTCCGAATCAGATCACTGACCATGGAAGTTCAGTCACTTTCTATTTATTTTCCCACATGGACTCCTAACAGATTTGAATAAGTCATCACCTTCTTCAGGCAAACTCCGGATCACTTTAACTGCGGCAGCAAATTTCGCCCCCAGGCTGTGTTTGTCCTCCTCCTGCGCCATGCTGAGCCCACTGAAAGATGACATGAAGGAGTCCTCACATCCTGAGCAAGAAATGGAAGCAGTTAATGAGAAAAAAAAAAGCTCAGAAGGAGCTCAAGGAGGGACACAGTTTGCTCACCACGCCACCTTGTTGGCACCTGTCCTGTATTTGTAAAGGCCAGCTGCTTTCTCTCTAATCTGGGATTTAGAGATAAAATTGTTCTGTTTAATTACCCTTATCTGTTTCAGCGGTTACAGACTATATGACTATAAAAGAAATGCATTTTATGGATGTTTTACTAACTCACCATCAAGTTCACATTGGCCGGTAAGATATTTTTTTCATTAGCCCGGTGTCTGTCTGCAATATGCAGCAAAAAGCCGATCTCCTCCGGTCAAGGATGAGCCAACGTTTGAGAATGAAACACGTGTGGGTGATGTAGTCTTTTTCAGTAAAAACCTCATTAAATGGTAGCGTACAACTCAAAGACTACTCCTCCAAATCCCACAAACCCTTCTGAGAGGTGCTTTAAACAGAGGGTGTGTGTGGGAAATGTAGGCTTTTTGTCGAGACGGTGAAAGACAATATTTAGGATTTTCTCTCTCGCTCTCTCTTTTCTTAAGATAAAACTAAACATACGAAGGATTATGCAAATGTTTGCTCTTTAATACGAAATGTTTTTTGTTATTTTGTAAAACATCAAATTAGAGTTTATTGCGCCTATTATCATGCAGACTGTATTCGTATTTATTCTTATTTATGTCTGTTCTAAATAAAAATGTTTCTGTATTTTTCATTGATTTTGCTTCTTTTTGCCTTTGTGTGGGTGTGGGTGTGGGTGTGTTTGTCGATCGAGTGAAAGATAGTTTAAAGATGTGTAACCTTATAACCTCAATAATAAAATAAAAATGCAAAGATATTAGTTACTCTAGAAATATCTTAATATAAGCTTACAGTGAATCACTCACAATCACGGTGTTATTAATTATGAAATAATAATGATTATAAAATACTGGTAACTAAAATAATGTATTTTATTAGAGTTTTTACGTGATGTTCCTAACACCATCGCAGTGAAATATCATTGGCCAATAGCTCCTCTCCCTCGACCTCTCAGCCAATCAGCTCTCACCGTTTACAACGTAACTGCGATTAGTCACGGGCTGTTGTGAATCGGAGGCCAGCGGCCCCACAATGCCAGGCGGGGGAGCCCCTTTCTCAGCAACACCGCACAGCATCACTGCCTCGCCTCGCTGAGAAAAGGACGGACAGGAGAGAAATGCAAAGGGATGTAAGATGGCAGAGCTACAAATGCTATTAGAGGAGGAAATCCCAGCCGGTAAAAGAGCGCTTGTGGAAAGCTACCAGAACCTGTCCCGGGTAGCGGAATACTGTGAAAACAATTATGTTCAGGTAAGAAACGCCTAAAACGTCTTTATATAGGGTGAATTTGTCGGTTTATCCCGTCGTGTCTGCGGTGTTGTAGTAGGAGTGAGGGAAACCACAGGGACAGGAAATGCTGGTCGTAGCGAAAGCGACTATCAAACCGCTAGCTACACCGAGTGGTCTTTTCTCCCGGTATGCTGATTTAGCGGCGGCTCGGTGCCATGTCGGGCACGGCTGTGTTTCGTTATTTCTCTCTCTCTCTCTTTTTTTTTGAATCACATTAGTAGGTTTTCCTCGGTGAGCTGAGAGCTGCTGGGGGCTTTTAGAGGGTGTGTCGTTGTTATGACTAAGTAGGTTGTCACTGACTGCATAGGTACCTGTGAAGGGGCATAATCTCGAAATCATTTTTTTCTTCTTCTTTTTTTCTCCTACGTGACTAAAACCACACGGGCACCACACAGGAAGACGGCATAACAGATTATCTAAAAGAAAAAAACCCTTCCATCCATCCATTTACTCATTTAAAATGCAAAAACTAACAATTGGATGTACGTTTTTAATGTTATAATGTCCAAATATATATTCGCGCATTACAAAACACTTATTCACCATAAACTCGCAAAAACTGTGGTATATTTAGTTACTAGCCTTTCCCGTTTAGCCATCAAACACTGAATTAGAGGCATTTCTCATCTGTGAGCTTTCGTGCCATTCTATATATCACAAAGTAAGCCAGGTGCTAAAGATTTTACATGAAATTCATGCAAGTCTATAAATATGTAATGATCCTGATATAACGATTTGCTACAAAACGTGGTTCCGGAGCGTGTTTGAATCTTTGAATGCCTATGAATGAATGCATGGTGGAGGTTAATGAAAGGTGTGTCTGCTTGCTTGTTTATTTAAATATGCATATTCGGGCCAAGTTTAAATCAGACATCTGGCTTAAAGAGGTGCTAACAATAAACCTCAACTGTTAGTCTCCCACAGAGTGCATTCAGTAAATGTGAGCAATAGTGGTAGCCAACATTGAAGTCAGTGGGTTGAATGGTCTGGTGTGAGCAGCACTGGTGGTTGCCAGACCGCCTCGAACCAGAAACTGTGCTCCAGTGTGGTAATTTCTTGCCTGTGCTGCCGAGAAAGCCCACAGCCGAGCAGTAAAAGCACATCAGATCATTTTACCCCGGTTGTCATCAAAAATATAATGTAGGCTGGACCGCTTGAATCCTACTGACAGACATACACAGCATTGTGAGGCTAGGCTTTCAAAGCTCGATCGTGCAGGAAGCAATTTTATAGTCTCACTCATACACCTTCCTTCTTGATGAAGTCAGATCAGCTGGACTGTTTGAGAGGAAATGGCATGCATCTGGTGGCAAACTTGGCTGCTTTACGAAGCAGGGAGGTTTAGTTTACAGACGAGCTGTCATATATTGTAAATCAGGAATTTGGAATACTAATTATATAATAAAAATATGTTACATCAGGATGACAGCTTTAGTGCAGTGTGTCAGTAGCATCCTGAAATACAAGCAATAGGATTTGGACCTCTCCTCAATATTTTTGCTGATTAATGCTCAGCAGTGCGAATTTTGCTCTAAACTTAGATGCACTGAAATTGAAATCAGCAAGTTAAACTAAAGCAAATGAAAAACCGAGTGGCATGGAGTCGCTGCTTTCTGAAATCCGATTAGGACTCGTTATTGAAGGGTACTGCACATACTAGCTCATCAAGAAAACAAATCCCTGTCCATCCATCCATCCATCCGTTTTCTGAAATGCTTTTCCAACTCAGGGTCATGCAGTTGTTGGAGCCTATCTCAGCTGTCATAGGGCGAGAGGCGGGGTCCAGGTCGCCTGTTTCTGACAGGGCCTGTTTGTTGAAAGAAATGCTTTATAAAGCAACGTCTATGCTTAGCACTACTGAATGCTGCTTCTGTCAGAACCTCAGCATCATGCGAAACTAACAATAAAGCATGTAATTATATATTGTGAGTCATCTGCAGAATGCACTGTGATGTTTTTTTGGAGCCATCCGGTGTCACCCAGATAAGATTTACTATCTCCGTGAATCATTCATGTGCAGGTGAATGAGACAAAGACACTAATGATTGCCTCCATGCCGCCAAGAGATTTGAAGTGGCATTTAAGTTCTACATTTCTATCAGGCTTTAATGTCAGAAAAATATCACAAGGAGATACACTGCTATTTATTTTTTTTACTTTGAGAAGAAAGAAGCAGTTCATTTGACAATGTTTCTTTTTATTTAGCAAATACCTGGTGCCATTTTTGAGCATTGGTTGCATACTGGTTTCCCTCCTTTTTACTGTTGAGTTGGAAAGCTCTGCTCTGTTGCTTGGTTTATCTCTTACAGCATGGCTGGAATATGAAAATGTGTGTGTGTGGCTTTTCCTGAATAATGATTTCTTTAGGGATGTTAAAAACATTAGCTCAGCTCCTGCATGCATGTAAACACACTTGACAAATACAACAGGGAATGAAGAGGATTGAGAGTATTATGTAGGCCAACATAGCTTATGCCTATATTGTGAAGGGTAAAAACTGAACTTGGAAATATTAATGTCTTCTGCCTTTTGCTCCCAAGTTGTCAAACCCTGTTATCTGCTTGGATACAGTAGCTCTGCATAATCCTGTGTAGACAGTTTTAAAACTGCATTTATAAACTCGGACAGTCACCTGAAATGACAGCATTATATATCCAAACAGAATGCATTCCATAATATGTAAATCTCCTCTGTGATGCTGGACGAAAAAAGACATGAGTTTTATTCTTAGATCAGAAGCTATTTGAAAAATCGTCACACACAAAACTGGAGATATGAAAGCACAACTCACTTTTTTAGTAATTTTTTAAGGCCTTTGTATATAAAAATAGCATCTCTTGCAGTGAAACTGTTCTGCTTTTTACAGATGGGGTCTTCAGCCCAGTGGTGTGTAAATGGTTCTTGGTTTTGCTCCAGTGTGTGGTTAGCATATATGTAACCATGCATATTAATCATTACCTCCTTCTGTAATATAAGATATGTGAAGAATACTTAATATTTCTCGGGTGTTGGCCCTGCCAACCCCCCCCCCCCCCCCCTTCAAACATACCCCCCCCCCCCCAAACGTTTTTTTTTTGTG
>VUQK01007970.1:16509-33812 GCA_015106715.1 Bujurquina vittata | reverse complement strand
TACACATATATACAAATATGGATTGTGATGGATTCTGATCAACCGTTATTGCACAACCCAGTGTAATTTCACGTGTAGATTGGTCAGATATTTCTCCAAGTGTTCTTTTAATAAATAAGATGTTGCACGTGTGTGAGAAATATTGCATAGTGGATTTTTGGCTGTGAACAGTCCTCTCGTTCACGCACATGCATTCTGTCTTGCTTCTACTGACTTTCATTCCTCCAGAGCATACCTCCAGGTTCTCTTCCACCTGCTCCCTACTTTCATTGTTGTCTGCAAACATCATGATCCAGGGAAACTCCTGTGTGAACTCATCTGTTAGTCTGTCCATCACCACTGCAAACGAGAAGGGGCTCTGAGCCAGTACCTGCAGCCCATCATTGCACAGCTCACCCCTGTCTCACTCTCTTCATACATGTCCTGCACCAACCCCACACCCTTCTCTGCCACTCCTAACAAAAAAAAATCATGTGACATGGAAATGAGAATTTGGACATGGCCATTGGATAAACTAATTACCACTGACTGCTTTCAGCTGTTTTGCATTAACCTCTACTACTGACTTCACAAATCATTAAGAATAATTAAATATTTCAAACCAAGAGAGTAAAAAGCATTTTTACTTTATGGGTCACATCCAGCTCAAATTGATCTCCAGTGAACTGGGCCAGAAAAGCAATTTCATATTAATCTGTCCTATCCAAAAAAATAAACATGCCAAACCTGTCTCTGAAAATGAAAACTTACAATCCCTTTAAAACTGATGACGAACAGCCTCAAGAAAAATATGTCTCAGTTTTACCACAGAAAGCAGTGATGATTTAAAGAAGTAAATTAGCGTGACCCCTTGGCTTAAACATTATACTTCTGTTTGATAGTAAGGAGACCATAGGTATTCTCTTTGTCAGTACTAGGGCTGTAAAACGAGCACTAACTCAGACCTGTGGCTCAGATTGAACTCAGTTCTTAGCAGCACAGTGCTTCCTTTGCAATATTTACATTTTTAAAAGCCATCCATTGGGTCAGACCAAATTCTTTAGTGGGCTGGTTCTGGCCTATAGGCAATATGTTTAAAACTGCTGCACAAGACCCCATAATTTAGTCTCATAAAATGAACACCCAGAGGCCACAGAACATGTAGGTAAACCTGAAATGCGCCCCATATGAAACATCTATGAAACATCTGGGTTCACTATCATTTACAGATGGTTATTTATTCTACCAAATGTGTTTGCTTTCACCAAAGCCAAAGGTTTCATGGCTATAAGGAGGACAGGCTTGGTTGTTGTTGCAGAGTGTTATGAATATGGCCACTCGGTGGTGCTACTTGAAATAACTTGGGTAAATCTCAGCAGTTATTGAGATATTTTGCTCTGGATCAAAGTGGACAGACCAAACTTTAACATCATTCTGGTAGTTATCTTAAAAAAGGCATAAATGTGGCTGTAGGAAGCAGGGGAGAGGGTAAATTTGCACATGCAAAAGCAGAAAGCTGGAATAGTCACGAGGCCATTCGAGATAATCCCTTTAACCTCTTTAACCCAGACCTTTTAATATAATGCCCTTTCCTATCAGTACAACACCATCTGTGCCAAGGACAATGGCCACAGAGCAGCCCCACCTGAGTATATTCTCAAATTCACCTTTACCTATATATGAATATGAATAATAATTGTATCACCAGCTGGCTGGGCTGGAGTACATCCACTCAAGTAAAAAGAATACTTGGGATAAAGTATTCACAGCCTGTAACTCAGATCTTTTAAAGTGTGTGTGTGTGGGTGGGGGGGAGGCATTCTCAAAACTTAATAAAATATGTTTTAGCACTACTCAAAAGGACTTTTAAATCAAATGCCTAATATGTCCTTAACTTTAGAATTGCCAATGACAAATTATACCGTAAGAAACTGAAACCAGTAAAAAAAAAACTGAAATTAATTTTTAAAGAATAAAAATTAAAGTGAGCAAACACGCCTCTACACACTACCCGAAATTGATTCAAATAATGAAAAAGACTGGTTTATGTGTTATGTTGTTTCCAATACAGCTAAGTTTAATTTATATTAAGTTAATTTCCTACAGAGTAATGAATCATTACAAAGTAAGGTATACCAATGATACATGTATATCTTATTTTTATTTATAGTACGGTTTTTCCGCTTATTAAATATTACGCAAGTCCCTCCTCCATATTGTCTTGCTCAATCTACAACCGACACATTTATATGTGTGTGTGCGTGTGTGTGCGTGTGTGTGTGCGCGTGTGTGTGCGTGTATGTGTGTGTGTGTGTGCGTGTGCGTGTGCGTGTGTGTGTGTATGTGTGTGTGTGGAGAGGGGGTGTCAAAGAGCACTGAAGCTGCCGAGCGTCCAAATTAGGAGAACAAAAGGTACCATGGCAATAGTGGTTTTTGAAGGTCCACAGTGATTGGCCGGCATTTTCAAAGCACTTACGCGATTGGCTAATTTATCTGTCAATCAATGAGATTAACTTTTCAATTGGTCTAACTCGAAGTTGCTAAACTCACGTGCCTTTCCTCTTCCTAGAAGGCGGTGCCTGTTTGGTTGTTACCTCCTGGTGAAGGGGCTTCTTGTTGTTTGTGTGGAAGTTTAAAAAAGAAAAAAAGAAGTCCTCTAAAATGGGAGCCCGGGATGATGAATACGACTACTTGTTCAAAGGTGAGTTTATCTCTGAAGGGAGATGAATGTCAACAGCTTGGTCCTCGTTGATATGGCTGTCGGTAACAACAGGGGCAACTGAGGAAGTCGGCGTTAATGCTAAAGTTAGCTCCACTCGTAACAAACTGGCAAACGATGAAACGATAGCTGCTGAAAAAAAACGCTGCTGAAGACAAACGTTTGGAAATTCAGTGAGCAAGTCTGCATTACGTATCTTTAAGATACATCTTATCCCAGCGAGCGAGTGAGTTTAGAGACAGCAGCTATTTAGCTGATTAAAGTGCATAAGTAGCTAGCTGCTAACAACATAGCGACTTTCCTAGTTTGAAGTTAATTGAAACCACCTCATCTTCTTATTATTCAGCTATAAAACACACGTTACTTATTAAGCAGGTTAACTTGCTAATTGCGACCTCGACTGTGCCTAACGTGAAAAATTGTCATTCTACATGTATTGATATTTATCAGATTTATTTGCCATCACATTAATATTAAACGAAGTATGTTAGTAGTGAAGGTGTGGTGCATAAAACAATGTGAAATTCTTTAAATAAAACTGCACTTAAGTCAGTGTAGTAGGGTGTTACTGAAACCTTTTTTAAGTATTAAGAAAAAAATAATTATATGAGCCATACAATGAAGCTATGATATGATGATGACGAGTGAGGAGCAATATGACTTCATTCCCAGGGCACTACAGATGTTTGTTTTGAGAGTATTGATGGAGAAATACAGAGTTCAGGCGGAGTTGCAGTGTCTTTGTGGGTCTAGAGAAAGCATATAATAGGGTACCACAAGAGGAACTGCGATACTGCATGAGAACGTCAGGAGTGGCAGAGAAGTATGAGAGGGTGGTGCAGGACATATATGAGGACAGCAAGTCAGTGGTGAGGTGTGCGGTAGGAGTGATAGATGGGTTGGAGAAGAGGATGGAATTACAACAGGGATGAGCTCCTAGGAGCTTGTTGTTTCTAGTGGTGATGGACTGACTGACAGATGGGGTAAGCCAGGAGTCTCTATGTCGCAGACGACATTGTGATCTGTAGTGAGAATGGGGAGCAGGTGGAAGAGAGGTTGGTGAGGTCAAAGTAGGCTTTGGAGAGAAAAATGACAGAAAGAAAATGCATTTGTGTGAATATGACAAAAATGAATGGAAAGGTGAACACACCTGAGATCAACCATTCAAAGCAATAGCACAAGAGACTGCAGGCAGGGTGGAGTGGCTGAAGATGAGTGCTAATAATAATAATAATGCCTTAGACTTATAGAGCGCTTTTCAAGGTACTCAAAGACGCTTTACAATTCAATGCACCATTCATTCGCACCTCAATCATACATGTTAGGGTTGATTTGTGACAGAAGGATAGCAGTAAGAGTGAAAGGGAGGATTTATAAGATTGTCGTAGACCTGCTGTTATGTATGGTTTGGAAATGGTGGGCCTGACAAAAAGACAGGAAGCTGAGCTGGAGGTGGCAGAGTTGAAGAGGATCACATTTTCTTTGGGGGTGGTAAAGATGGGCAAGATTAGAAATTAATGTCAGAGATTTGAAGTCAAAGTTAGAGACGCAAGCATGAGATGGAAAGAAGATGTGGTGGATGCTGAGCATCGAGCTCCTGGGCAGGATGAAAAGCAGCTGAAAGAAGAAGGAGACTAGATATTACAATATAAATACAACACTTCTTGTCATGTAGACATGCTATTTGCAAACATTTGCACCAAAGCCTCCTGTGATGATTGTTGCATTGACAAGTTTGACTGAAAAATGTTTGTCTGGGCTGACTGCGCAATATAAAAGGGGTATGGTAGACCGCTCATACAAGATCTCCTGTTTTTTTTTTTTTTTTGTGTGTGTGTGTGTATATTTCGGTTTTAGTTTTACTAATTGGAGACTCTGGAGTGGGGAAAAGTAACCTGCTGTCCCGTTTCACAAGAAATGAGTTCAACCTGGAGAGCAAGAGCACTATCGGGGTGGAGTTTGCCACCCGAAGCATCCAGGTGGATGGCAAGACAATTAAGGCTCAAATATGGGACACAGCTGGGCAGGAGCGCTACAGAGCCATCACCTCAGCGTGAGTTGGTGTTGGTGTATGCACTACTTACTGTGTCATCAATAATAGTTATTTATAGGGTAACATTTACGGTATTGGACATATATATATATATATATATATATAGTGGGGAAAATAAGTATTTGATACACTGCCGATTTTAAAAGTTTTCCCACCTACAAAGAATGGAGAGGTCTGTCATTTTTATTATAGGTACACTTCACCTGTGAGAGATACAATTTTTAAAAATCCAGAAAATCTCATTGTATGATTTTTTTTAAATAATCAATTTGTTTTTTATTGCATGAAATGAGTATTTGATCACCTACCAATCAGCAAGTATTCTGGCTCTCGCAGACTTGTTAGTTGTTCTTTAAGAATCCATCCTATTCTGCGCTAATTATCTGTATTAATTGCACCTGTTTGAACTCATTACCTGTGTAAGACACCTGTCCACACACTCAATCACACACTAACCTCTCCACCATGCTCAAGACCAAAGACCTGTCTAAGGACATCAGGGACAGTATTGTAGACCTGCACAATGCTGCGATGGGATGGGCTTCAGGACAATAGGCAAGCAGCCTGGTGGGAAGGCAACAGCTGTTGGTGCAAATATTAGAAAATGGAAGAAACACAAGATGACTGTCAATCTTCCTCAGTCTGGGGCTCCATGCAAGATCTCACTTTGTGGGGTAAGGATGATTCTGAGAAAGGTCAGGAATCAGCCCTGAACTACACAGGGGACCACAGTTTCAAAGATGACTGTTAGTAACAAACTATGCCGTCATGGATTAAAATCCTGCAGGGCATGCAAGGTCCCTCTGCCCATACCAGTAAATGTCCAGGCCCATTTGAAGTTCACCATTGACCATCTGGATGATCTGGAGGAGGTATGGGAGAAGGTCATGTGGTCAAATGAGACCAAAATAGAGCTTTTTGGTATCAACTACACTTGCTGGAGGAAGAAGGATGAGTACAACCCCTAGAACACCATCCCAAAGGTGAAGCATGGGGGTGGAAACATCATACTTTGGGGGTGCTTTTCTGCAAAGTGGAGAGGACGATCGCACCGTGTTGAAGGGAGGATGGATTTTGGCAAACCTCCTTCCCTCAGTAAGAGTATTCAAGATGGGTCGTGGCTAGGTCTTCCAGCATGACAGTGACCAAAAACACATAGCCAGGGCAACTGAAAAAGGAGTGGCTCTGTAAGAAGCATTTCAAGGTCCTGAAGTGGCCTAGCCAGTGTCCAGACCTGAACCCAAAAGAAAATCTTTGGAGGGAGCTGAAACTCATTGTTGTCCAGCAACAGCCCCGAAACGTGAAAGCTCTGGAGAAGATCTGTATGGAGGAGAGGACCAAAATCCCTGTAGCAGTGTGTGCAAACTTGGTCAAGAACTACAGGAAACGTCTAACCTTGGTAATTGCAAACAAAGGTTTCTGTACCAAATATTAAGTTCTGTTTTTCTATTGTATCATATTCTTATTTCATGCAATAAAATGCAAATTAATTATTTAAAAATCATACAATGTGATTTTCTGAATCTTTTTTTAAGATTCTGTTTCTCACAATTGAAGAGTACCTACGATAAAAATTACAGACCTCTCCTTTATTTGTAGGTGATATTTTTCACCATTGTATATAATTGTGGCTGTTTGAGCCCCTTACTGCCGCGAGTCAACACAACCCGCACCGAGTAGTCCTGAATGGAAAAGCCACATTATGGTATCAGACCTGAGGATCTGTGACATACAAACTAAATAGCCTGTTTAAATTCTAACTCCACATCTAACTTTTACATAATTTTCCAAGTTTCTTTCGTTGCTCAGGAATCATGAAGAATTTGTTAATCACCAAAGAGTAAATGTTTTCTAGATGTTGCTTAAATGTGTAAAAGGTTTTGAAAATAATACAAGAATGCATTCAAGATAAAGTGCAATACAAGATTTCTTGCTAGAGAGGCTGTAGACTGACAGTGACAGATTGGCAGCACTGTTTGCTTGTTTTTTTTTTTTCCATCAATATTTTTATTGCATTTTTTTCCACATAATTCAAGATACACTGTTTGCTTGTTAGTTTGTTTGTTTTTTAACAAAAGCAGCAATCCATTAAATCTTTCCAGGCCACTTTTTGCTTTATTCCTGTTGCAAAAGGTTTCTTGGAGCTTTCAATGTCAGTTATGGACTGTCTTTTTGAAAACATACATTCACAAAAGTCCTGCCGATTACTCTCTTTGACCATTAGCTTATTATCTTCATCTCCATCATCATCATCTCCATTAGGTATTATCGGGGTGCAGTCGGGGCTCTCCTAGTTTACGATATTGCCAAACACCTGACGTACGAGAATGTGGACCGCTGGCTGAAGGAGCTCAGGGACCATGCTGACAACAACATTGTCATTATGTTGGTTGGAAACAAGAGTGACCTCCGACATCTCAGAGCCGTGCCCACTGATGAGGCCCGGGCATTTGCAGGTAAATTGTTGATTGCCCTTTGTACTGCTTGGTAAAGGAGCACTCAAAGCATAGACTTCTTAACATGTTAAATTACTGTAAAATAAACCTTGTGTCCCCCTCTTTTTAAAAAATAAAAAAAACTTCAGAAAAGAACACACTTTCCTTTATTGAAACTTCAGCCTTGGACTCCACTAACGTAGAAGAAGCCTTCAAGAGCATTCTCACAGGTAAGATAAGGGAAACTAAAATAGAGTGTGAACTTTACTAGATGTCTTTGAGGTAATCTGCTATATTATCCTTTCATCATTGCTTTGTCTCCTAGAAATCTACCGCATCGTCTCTCAGAAGCAAATATCAGACAGATCTGGACACGAGGATTCTCCAGGCAACAATGTAGTGGACATAAGTGTCCCCCCAACCATGGATGGGCAGAAGGGCAACAAACTCCCTTGCTGCCAAAGCCTGTGACCCTCATATTTTCTTTTCCTGGTTGACTTTGTGTCAGTGTTTTCTGTATTCCCCTCTACTGTCAGGATGCTGTCACTTTGCCCTTGTGGCTTCAGAAGTGTTTGACACAGAGACTCTTAGATTTGATATTCCTTTTTGCTGTTTTCTTCATTGTTTTCCTGTGTCTCACGTAAAAAGAACCTGTCTAAACTATGAAGACTGAGAAGAAAAACAATTATAAAGCTGTTAAGCTATTAACTACACTCTTTTTAATTCACTAGATGATGATCCTGTTGACCCACTCCTGTTGAAGGAATGGTGAGGGATCAGTAGGGCCTGCTTATCAGTGCTCAGAGTTGTTTGCCTGATCTGCTACAGTGGAATCTCATTTTCATGTTGGTTTGACCTGATTCTGCCTGTCTTGCGATGCGGGTGTAGAAGAGGAGATGAGAGGATGGTTTGTTTGGAGTGCTGATGTGTAGTCTGTCAAGAGTTTCTGGTTGCCTCTTTAATTTTAATTTTCCTCTTTTGAGCTGTGTGCCCACTCTGGCATGAAATTAGGGGGCCAGACTGGCTATGACTGACTGACTCATTATAGGCAAGCATGAAACACATGACTTGTGTGTGTGTGTGTGTGTTTTAGTCTTTCTACACAAACATACCAAAGGAAATGGATGCAATCAGAATCAGTTTTGGGGAATCTCATTTCAAAATGTTGAAGGATGCTACGATTGCAGATGATTGCTAACGGGTCCTCGTTATTTTCAACAAATGTGTAACGCTCCACACAAGATGCATTGATGCATTGTTATAAATTGTGGCACATGATTTATTACCTGTGAAATCAGAGAATTGGGCTTTTGTTCCTCTCTTGAGTTAGCTAAGGTCAAACTTAAATTTCAAAATCTGATTTTTTTATTTTCTTTTTTTTTTGCACTGGATTCCAATCATTTCAGTGGAACAGATCTCCTCATATTCACCTTACAATTCAAGGGGGCTTAAAATCTCTTTCAGGTAACATTTTCCTTGTGCTTATAAGGAAAAAGATGTTGACAGAAAAGGAAAAATGCACTAGAAGTTGCAACATTTCTGTACCAAATCAGCCGTTGCTGTCACTGAATGTGCTGTCTGTTTAACGGAAATTGAGAAATGTGTGTAATCTCAGAACAGATTTAATGTAAAGCCAATAAATAAACACTCCCTACTTAATGCTTTCACTCCAGACACATTATTGGTTTTTAGCTGAGAAAACAGAACTGAAAATCAGAAATGCAAATTTTGTTTTCATTCTTGAGTGAAAATCTTTCTTTTTTCCACCCATCTGGTTGAAGCGCTGTCATGCATTAGCTGTTCATTACAAACCGTCTCATTTCCTTAAATGTGAGTGGAATGTGAGCAAATATAAGCTTGTTTAGCTACTTTTACATTACACAGGAAAATACTAAATCCTAAATAAACCTTATCCACATGACCGTATTGCAGACACTTATTTTTGGATGTCTTGCTCCCTTAGTTTACTCATACATTAAGCTGCTGTGTTGTTTTAATTAACAGATGGCTTGTAGTGTCTTTTCAGGTGTTTGGGATCATTTGACAAACCAACTTTTGAAAATTTATATGTATTAGAAATTTATAAAGAAGCTTACATTGATAAAATATGTTTTACTACAGGTAATACACATCCAGGGCAGTCATTGTTGTCCCCTAAAACACATTTAAAATATGGACTACCAATTCTAAGGATAAAGTAAGTTATTTCCTTCAAAAACATTTGGAATGAAAGCTTTCTTAAAAAAAACATTTAAGACCTTAGGTTTATCACTGGTTTTAGCCAAAGTATATACATGTAGTTTTTATTGCTTGTAAATATTTGTAGTATAAAATTAAATCAGTGCAAACTCATTCAGACATCAAAAAGTCACTTTTGGGGACTCATTTCATGCCAGACTTTCAGTACCAAAGTACCAGTTAGTACAGGTTCCTGTATGTACATATAGTTAAAAAGAATCGTGTTTCTTGAGAACAATAAACATGAAACA
Organism: Bujurquina vittata; assembly: GCA_015106715.1. Classification (NCBI taxonomy): domain Eukaryota; kingdom Metazoa; phylum Chordata; class Actinopteri; order Cichliformes; family Cichlidae; genus Bujurquina; species Bujurquina vittata. The sequence continues at coordinate 24,137 of VUQK01007970.1, read as the reverse complement.
CTGCCTGTGTGTGCCCACCTTTAAGCTTGTGCTACTTCAAAGTAACAAGCTTGGGGAAATACATTGGTATTTTAAAAAAGGAAATAATGGTGTGAACTCATTGGGAACAAAATGATTTAAAATAGGGTTGTTTTTAATACTTGGATGAGTTCATTAGACTATTTAAAGTCTAAAGCCTTGGACATCAGTAAATGCTCAGTAAATTTTTCCCCTTGACATGTGCTCCTAGGCCTTTATGCAGTCACCTTCAGTTGCTTCTTCTTTAAGCGTCTCTCTTCAGGTTTGTCTCCAGTAACTCAAAAGCTGCTCTGTTAAGTTTAGATAAGGTGACTGACCTTAGTTGTGGCTGTTACTGATCACCACCCTGGCTGGCTAAACCAGTGTAATTTTAAGTGGATTTTTAAAAATCATTATTTAGCTGAAATGTAACAATAAATTGGGCTTAAGAAAGAAAGCTGAAATTATTTTCTTTAGGCGACTTATAATACATAAATCCAGCGATTTCTTCCTTTCTAAGAATGGCCTCTTCACAGCCACCCTTCCACTGAGACCACTTCTGATGAGCCTTCACTGAACAGGAGATGATCAACTGAAGGAATTTTTTTACCTGTTGCTTAAGGGTATGACTTTGAGATACTGTTCATTTAATGTAGATTTTTTGTTTTTTTAGACCTGTCACTTTTCCTTTTATAGTCCACTTGTCTAATTTCCTCAAATTGTTTAAGACCACACTGCATTCCATGCTGAGATACGCCGAGTTCTCAGCTAATGACTTTGGGAATTGCCTTGTTGGTGCAAAAAAATTAATTTTATGCCTGTCAAACTTAAAATGTATTCTTTGCTAAGTTGTCTGTTATGTAGAGGCAAAATGGTCATGTACAAGAACTGGACTGAAATGAGTGAAAAAGTAGAGAAACGGGGAAAAAATGTAAAAGCTTATTAGAAAGTGGAGAGTTATTGCTCAAGACCACTTTAAAAAATCTCCTTGTTTTTTTTTTTATCACAGTGGCTGTTTTTTCACATTCTTCTGATACCTTTAGGTAAAATGCGGTAAATATTTACAAAAACGTAAATTTAAAGTGGGTCCTTTTAAATTATTATAAACTAAATCAAGCAAATTAAAATTGGGGAAACTCACTTAAACTCGAACTGAAATGTAACGGAACTAAAAGCGGAATAAACACCGAAAAAAAAACTGGTGCAAAATGCAAATGTGCTCGGCTAAAAAACCAAAAACAAACCGAAAACATGCAGGCTAAACAGTGTGTGGTAAATTGTTTTTAATTATAAATGCTCGTTCCGGTTTCTGTGAGCATGATGCTTCCTGTTAGCACCCCTCCCTTTGGCACGCTGCTGCTCGCAGCCACATTTATCGCCGTCGTCGGGATTGTGTTGGTGCTCTGAGCCGCCCTGTTCCTTCACCGCAGAGGCCGGCAGCTGATGATGATGTTGAGACTCTGGGGGGTATTTAAAGCCCAGGGAAAGCGGAAGCCTGGCCTGACTCTTATCAGCTGAGAAGCTGCTAGCTGGCGTAGCCCTGGACTGAGCAGCCTTCAGCATTAGCCGCCTGTGCTGTTCACTCATGCGTAGTTATTAAACATGAATAGAGAAGGACATGCGAGCTTTTTGGGGCAGCAGAAGTAAAACATTACTAAGAAGAAGAAAACGACACGGGGTGAGTGCATGTAAGCTTTTATTTATTTTTTCCACCAAGCGAACGGCTAGCAGTTCGCTGACAGCTAGCAAACAACACAGCTGCCGTGAAAGTGAAACTAGGGGGTGAAATCTTCTTTATATCGAAATGCTCAGTGAGACGAAGTTGTATAGTAGTTGTTTATGTGTGTAAAGCACAGCAGGGCTATACACAGCCTGTTTAAGCCGTCGCGCAATTGTAAGATATCATAATTCAACTCTGATCCAGACAATAGTCTGGGTCAAATTCCCACATCTGTCTGCATGGGTTAGTTCCTGTTAGTCACAGGGTAAGAAAATGCTCCCAGTTTGAAAACTGAGTACATGTTTATGGCTGCATGTAACTTATGATTGCTTTTCATTGTAATAAAGTCATCATTAATCATTAAGTCAGCGTGTAATTGAAGAGTTTGGGCTTGAAAAATCCACGCATCATGTTCCCCAGCTGACGGGGTCTGAAAAGCCATACATACAGCTTATGTAGACTCAGAAAACAATGGCTTAATAGAATCGGCGGATTCCTTAATTTGGGGGATACCTCCTTGTTTATCTGGGTCAGGGATTGTACTCTCTCTTAATCACCCCCACCCCCACTTATGCTCTCTCAGTATGCATAAACAATAATGCACCATGCAGCAATAGGGAAACCATGGATTTCTTTGGGATCACAGCTCATCAAGTTCAGGCTCTCAGGCTTTAACTAATATTTGCAGTATGACAAAGCTATCCATCATCTGGACATCTTAATTCAGGATTTAACAAATCAAAGTGCATAAGTTTTTGACTCAACTACAGTGAGCTATAAATAATCATAAAAAATGCTTTGTTGTCTAACATTTTTTTAAATGGTGAGACGCTTCCTTTATGTTAAATCATCTTTCCTCAGATGTGAACAGAACATTGGTCACATTCATAGTGAGGGTTTACATTATTTCAGGGGTCTAAATTCTTATGTTAATCATGAGGAGATTGAACAAAAAAATCTCATAAAGTGACACAAACATTTCTGCACTGTCAAATCTCCTGCTTAAAAAACAATTAAGTGTTGGACATGCAAGATTATACTGGTTTGGGTATAAACATCGAAGTTTAACAAGGATGTGTACAGTTCTACAGAGCTTTTATTAACCCAGTATTAACCCAGATCAACAACAGACTAGTAGCTCAGTAGTTCTTTAAAAGTAAAATATAGACATAATTAAAGTTAGAATACAAAATACTGATCACTAGCAATAAAATTAAAAATATTGAAAAGTAGCCTTTTTGATAAATGTGTACTTAATCTGTACAGAAAACACATTTTTTCTCAGACAGCAGGAAATAATGTTGTATACGTCTTATCTGTATGTAGGGATGGGTTATCTGAGTTGAGACAGCTGTTTATCAGGCTGCTGCACATCACACTTGCTGTCACTGACCTCACACTTGCTTTTGGGAAAACTGGCCCACCTCCAAACAGACAGCTTTCTTGTAAATGACAGAATGTCTTTTATTAGGAACGTCTTTAGCAGTTCCCACGTGGAAGGAAATTAATCATGCATGAAACACACTACAGACGTTTAAGTAACTGTCAAAGTACCACAGTGAGCCAAACGACAGACAAACTCTAATGTCCCAATTTCAGTATATTAAGATATATATTGTTATAAACTATATTAAAAACACTGAAAATAGTTAACTCTGATATTCTCAGTAAATATGACTCAGTTGTCTCAGTTTTATGAGTCAACTGAATGTATTTTTTCATTTCTTTAATTACAAAGACGTGTATAAGTCTGCACACACTGTATAAGTCTGCACACACTCCTAGTTAATAACCCAGCTGCTGACTTCGCCTCATGGTGCTAGGAACATTATGAGGGAAGTGGGCAGGTGAGTTATTGCAAACAAAGGTGCAATTCTAACACAAAGGTCAATAAAACACAGCCTGAGCAGCTGGGCTCTAAACATAATTGAACCAACATAAAACGACTCAGTATGATAGAGCATGCATAATACATTAGTTAATGTTCATAATTTGCTTCTCCAAACCCAGAACTTCCCCAACACGCGTACTCTGGACACTACTAATGCACAAGTGTGGACTCTAGCACTCAAAAATATTTAATATTTCTTTGACACTCTTTGATCTGTTTATTTACTTTTAGCATTTGCAGTGGTATAAAATTGAGTTACTCAAGTATTTCAGTTGGAATAAACCTACTCACTATCTCTCCACCACAGATATTTTTTTTAATAAAAATAAATTATCTGTGTGTGTCTTTTTCTCTGCAGAAACACAAGTGAAAAGCAGGAACAGTTTGTGCCTGGCACTCCTCCAGACCTCCTTCACCTCCAACCCTTCACGCTCTCCGGTCCAGCCGTGCAGCCATTGAATGGACCCGGTAACAATGACGACCGGCGGGTGCTGCCACCTCCCTGGCTCTCTGTGTGACTGTGCCAGCAGCACAGGCCTGTGGAAGAGCGTGGAGGAAGCGGGTGGTGACGGGTGCCAGGCGCTCTATGTCACCCAGGTCACAGCCATAGATGGACGGTTGTTGTCCTCTGTGCTCAAACCCATGAGTGCACAAACGTAAGACTCTAAGAATATTACTTTTATCTGGAACATTTCATAGAAATTGTGTTCCTTGAATGAAAATTGTAGGCCTGTTTCATTAGTGTAATTGTATGGTTATTATTTAAGACATGGAGTTGTAGTATATTTATAACTTGTTTCACATCTGCATTGGAAAGCTTTCCTCATGCAACGTTCTCTCACCTGCAGAAAAACTTAATGACATGTCCTTTAGAGTTGGGGCTATCAGAGTTAGTTCACTTAGCTATTAATTGCAGCGCTAAACCAACTTTTCCACATGTTCTGCATACAATTTGAATCTTTCAAGCTCAGTTTCAGGCAGTTTGCACTTATTTTCTCCCCAAAACACCTACTAAAGTAGAATTGAGCGATAACAGGCTTGCCTTGAGTGGCAGATTGTCTGTGCATGACCCGGTGAATATCGAAACATTGACGAGCACGATCTTGGTCACAGTTCTGACCTGTTGTGTCACCCTTGTACTTGTACTTTTGAACTAAACGTTGCTGTGGCTCATAGCCAGAGACCACGCTTTCATCACCAGTGGTGGCAGTTTCTCCTCACTGATGAGAACTGTCCTTCTGAGGTCCATGGTGAAATAGAAATAGCACAAACAGTGCTGATGTGACCTAATGACCTGTGGTCCAGAGGCGCATAAGGAAATGATCTTGAAGGGGAAATAAGAAAAATTGAAAACAAGAAAAATTATTTTCTTGTAATGGAAGAAGTTGATGAACTTTGTGCCTCACACACTTCACACACACTTGTTTGTTTTGTTTTGTTTTTCTTACTTGTTCAGTACACACTCAATCAATATTTTCATTGTTCTCACTGGAATAGAATGACATCTGATTCCAACCAGTTTTCAATTGATCACAATAATTTTTTGCTGTGTTTTTATGCATACATGGCCTGCCCTTTGAAAAAACATGTCTGTGTTTTTATCTCAGTGATGGTCCCATTTGCCGCATTTGCCATGAGGGGGGCAGCAGCGAGGTTCTCCTGTCCCCGTGTGACTGCACAGGTACTTTGGGTACAGTGCACAAGAGCTGCTTAGAGAAGTGGCTGTCGTCTTCCAACACCAGCTATTGTGAGCTTTGCCACACAGAATTCAGCATCGAGCGCCGACCCAGGCCTCTCACAGAGGTAACAAAGGTCAATGCCCTTTGCCTTGTCTGCAGCAATCCTTCTCATCCTCTTCATTCGTCTTGGTTTGGCTGCTGTTTGTGAGTGAGTGTGCATATATGATAGTGATGGTGCTTTTAAACTTATCTTTTTCATTTTGCATCTCTCTGCTTGCTTGCTTATTAGTTTTTGCCGCATGTCTTTTCTCTTTATCAACGTCTCTCTGATTATCTGGTCTTTGCCTCAGTCTGACTTCTCTCTGTTTTCCTCACTCCTACGTCTTTCTCCACAGTGGCTGCGGGATCCCGGCCCCCGAAATGAGAAGAGAACACTGTTCTGTGACATGGTGTGCTTCCTGTTTATCACTCCTCTAGCAGCCATTTCTGGCTGGCTTTGCCTGAGGGGCGCTCAGGACCATCTTCAGCTGAGGAGCTGGCTGCAGGCTGTGGGCCTCATTGCTCTCACCATTGCCCTTTTCACCATCTACGTCCTTTGGACTTTGGTAAAAATTAATTTGCATACATTACTACAGTAAAGCCGACATTTTAACATGGAATCGTTGATGTATAACGCTGTCCTCGTGTTTTCCTCAGGTATCATTCCGCTACCACTGTCAGCTCTACTCTGAGTGGAGGAGAACAAACCAGAAAGTTCGTCTGCTCATTCCTGAAGCCAAGGAGTCTAACTCTTCCCAACATTCCTTGCTCTCTACTAAACTGATGAAAAAGTCAGCCAGTGAGAGCATCGTATGAAAGGAAATGGAGCTCGTAGATGATAATGGTATTTTTTGTGTACGAGGGCTGATTCCCAGTGCATCCTGCCCACAGTTTTGACTTTAAAGAAGCACTTGTGGGGTTTTTTCTGTTGCTTTCATCCTTTGTTTCTCCTTTGCACCATCAGTTCATATTTTTCACGTAGCGTTTTATAGTCCTCACATGGAATTAGCACACTTCAAATGGAGTCTGCCTGTCCTCGTGTCTTGTGTTGACCAAGTTTATGCAAAGGCACTGAAGAACGATGGAGGGGTGGAGGTGTGTGGAAACAGATCCAAGTTGTGTCTTGTCATCAGAGATGAGATTATGTAACTGGCTAACATGCGACTGAAAAACAGATGGACTGGGTAAACTTGTTAAAGAGGACTGAAATTTAATGATTGTCCTACTTAATTTAACAAGGCATCGATTGTTGGGCATAGCAGGTTTTTTCATTGAGTGTTGCAATGATAGAAGGAACTGCTACATACATGTGTAATCGTGTATTGTGTGGGCATGCACTTACTTGGGCCTTCTATTCTCTGCCCACTGAGGATCTCATTGTATAATCACATATTAGTCTGTAATGTAAAAATGAAAAGCTTTGATTTTTGATTTACATTTCAGTCACATCCGGATTTGCCATCTGAGAGGAAACCTAATTCAGAACTCTTCATTTTTTTTCATCACCTTTTACATCTCATCTGAGACCAGACAGCAGCAGAACATTCATAAAGCAGAGATTTGTGCAATAAAACACTGTGGACATCGGGCTCTTCACAGTACATGAAGACACCCCTACCAACGTGCACAGTTATGCATGCAAGCAGCACTGTTAATATTTTCGGGGGGACTTTATTTTATTTTTTACTCTTATTGTATTCTAAAATAATTTTTTAAACCACTTAAAAATGAATTTCCTATTCCTACTGAAGTAGGGTTTAACAGCATCCTCGTAGAGGTTCTTGTATTATCAACACTTGACAAGTACATATTTATATTTATATCGATGGATTAAAAACTCCATCACAAGTGTTGTTTGGTGGCAGGGGCAGTGTACGGAAGCGTTATTTGTACTGCTTGTTATTAATGATTGGCATTTTATTATCATGTCGTTGTGTCTGTTTTTCCATGATCACAACAATCAGAAAATTCCTGCTGTCCTTTAAGTCACGATTAAACAGTTGGTCTTAATCTGGGATTTTTACCGCTGGTATACTGTAAAGGTAACCAGCAATATTTTGATGTTACTGACCAGACGCGTCTGGGACTGGCTGTGTTGGTACAGTGTTGAGAGAGCCAAAGTTTATCACAAACAGATTCCCGGGTCATATCATGGTCCAGTTTTGGAACATAGTTTATTCCCTTCATTCTGCTTAATTTAGGTTGCAGGGAGGTTGCTAATTGCTTTTTACGCATGCTGTCCACAGGGAGGACAGGCTTGAAGATAAAAAAAAAAAAAAAAAAAACTCCCACAAATAATTTT
>VUQK01007970.1:6166-16489 GCA_015106715.1 Bujurquina vittata | reverse complement strand
GGTGGGGGGGAGGTTTATAATTTTTTTTTCCACATCCTGACAAAAGGGAGGAAGGGATTAAAAAAAAAAAAAAAAAAAAAAAAACTCCCAACAATACATCTAGTACTAAAAAATTACTTAATTCAATGGACCTAATGAAGCCTGTAAAGCTCAGTATTGGTGTGAAAATTTTAATCGATTTAATCGATTTGTTATTTAGTGGGGTGTATGAAGAAAATAGCTTGGAAGGAGGTGCAGTTGAACGGAATGCATGATGATCTGTTTGATGATTTTTTTTTTATTTTATTTCAATGCCAAGATAGAAATTATAACTCTTCATTTCTTCTTGACATTTTAATGATGATTAAACTGTGTGATGCCTCTTGATTAACTTTCTAGGAAGTTGCATTTACTGAATGCTGCTCCATTCAGTAAATGCACACAGTTCATCATTCTTGGTGTCTTATCTAAATATTTATCTTTAAAACAATCAGGCTTGAATAGTAATTTATAAACCTAAAGTGGTGTGTGGTGGTGTAGAATTAAGAGGGAAATGTGTTTTTAAAAAGGGCTTCTGGTAACATTCAGCGGACAATTAAATTATTTGTTTCCAGTAAGCGTCATATACTTTCCCCCATGTCCTAGGTTCATTTTAAAGCTGCATAAATGTGGTAACCTGAAACGAGGTTACAAGTTAAGTAGGTTACTTGCGTTGTGAAGCATTAGTCATGCAAAGATGTCTGTTTTGAGGAGGGAAGTTTATACCAGGCATCTGCATGTGTTTTCCTCCCTCTTTCTCTCAGTGTTGCATTACCAGTAACCAGTCATTTCCTTGCCCTGGCCTCCTGTTTACATTACCAGTTAATTCTGATACATTTCTTTCTTGCACAGTTGATCCACTTTCTGCCCCAGTTAAATATTTGTTTGTGTTTTTTTTTAACCAATGGCAGAACAAAGGATTACACCCTGCAGTACTGTGTTGTGCTCGTCTGCCTTACAAGCTTATGATTAATTTGATCATCCGTATGTTTTCTGTTTGTCATCAGTGAGACTTTATGCCAGAAAATACTGGGGTCTGTTAGGGCGATGTCAGGCTGAAGTGCAAGAAATAACTGAATTTTTTTAGGTAATGCAAAACCATTTCCTGAATTGGGAGTCTCTGCAGTGTTGCCTCAACACTTCTCCATTTTTGAGAAGCTACATTTCAGAGAAACATGAACAGAGTGTAAAATGTGACATATTACTTTTATGACAAATTTGACTCTGGGAACCAAATATAGAAAGGAACATTTCTTTGTTGTTACTCACACAAATAACGCGCAGTTTCTAATAATGTTGTTATAACACATTTGTGAACTGTGTGTTATTTTTGTTTCATCTGTAATTTATGTTGCTCAGTATTTTTAAATATTTTAAAGAACTATAATATTTATAGTGTGCTGTGGGGCAAAGAGATGTCTTCATCAATATACTGGTACCTGCAATCAGCCAAAAAATGTTTGCGAAGCAAATAAAACATAATCATAAGTGATGTGATCATTTATTTGCTGCTGATATTTTGTCTGTACTTGTGTGCTGTGTAGCCATTTATGAGGTAAAGGTTTGTTATATAGACATTGTGATATACTGTAGGCGATATGGATGTTTACAAATCATTCTCTTAATCCAGTGACAACATGTCATTACTTTAAGTCTGTTTTGGTCCTCAGCTCAGTGAGCTCGCTAATCCTAATGGAAAAACAAACTACTGATGTCGAGTATGGCAATGGTATCTGTGGAGACTCGCTGAATATCCGCTTCCTGTCCATTGCATGTGGCATAAGCAGCTTAGAAAAACACGAGTTCAAAATATGGTGTGTTTTTTTTTAACAGTCTCTGCTCTCCAGGAAGGAAAGATGTTTTTAGCAGGTGATTATTAGTGGTCAAAGTTCTGCCTTCCTACTTGCCTGTGTTTTCCCTTAGCAACAGCAGTTGCAGTCTACAGATGTAAATCTTGTACTATTTCATAGCACTGATACTGGTCTCCTGATATGGTTACTGAAGTTAGTACTGTATTCTAACAAGGGGACCTTTCTTAATCAGAGTAGATAATAAGTAGAACTAGGAAAAGGCTTGTTTTTCTATTTTTTAACCAGCTTTAAAGGACAGTATAGCTTTGTTTTTTCCAGGCAAAATTTAAAAAAAAAACTACAGAAGTGGAAGGGCTACAGAAGATTTTTACTCATGTAAATATATTACTAACATGTATGTATTTATGTATGTATTTTCTTGCATTTAAATGGGACTTATTATATTCACATAATCACTCACTGGTCACTTCATTAGGTAGGTCTACTGCTCGTTAACACAGATCAGCCAATCACATGGCAGCAACTCAGTGCATTTAGGCATGTAGACATGGTCAAGATGACTGCTGAAGTTCAAACAGAGCATCCGAATGCAGAAGTTAGGTGATAACAGGGACTTTGACCGAGGCATGGTTATTGGTGCCAGACAGGCTGGTCTGATTATTTCGGAAAGTGCTGATCTACTGCGATTTTCCCACGCAACCATCTCTGTGATTCACGTCGAATGGTCCCAGAAAGAGAAACTATCCAGTGAGCAGCAGTGCTCTGGGTGTAAACATTTGTTAAGGTCAGAGGAGAATGGCCAGATTGCTCTGAGCTGATAGGAAGGAAACAGGAACTCAAACAGTTACTACAACTACAGTATGCTGCAGAGGATATTGGAAGGCACAGCACTTTGAACCTTGAAGCTGTGTTACAGTAATAGAAAACCACACCAGGTGGCTATTCTAACAGCTAAAAACAGGAAGTTGAAGATACAATTTACACGGGCTCACCAGTAGCAAAGATTAGAAAAACATTGGCTGGCCTGATGAGTCTTGATTTCTGCTGTAGGGTAGGGTCAGAGTTTAGCACAGGCAGCATAAAAGTGTGAACCCATCCTGCCTTGTATCAACAGTTCGGACTCCTGCTGGTGGTGTGATGGTGTGGGGATATTTTCTTACAGCAATCTACTGATTATTGTTGCTGATCACGTCCCTTTATCACCACAGTATACCCATCTTCTGGCGGCTGCTCCTAGCATGTCACAAAGCTCAAAACATCTAAAACAGTTTTTTTGAACATGACAGTTAATTCACTGTGCTTGGATGGCTTCCAAAAACAGGAAGTCCTATCCAGACTAACAAGGGGAACCTGATGAAGTGGCTGGTCAGTGTGAATTGTTACAATGCTCATATTAAACATGGGCAATTTCGAATAAAAAGGTCAGTGTGTGTCAGTTTCAGATGGTGTTTTTCAACTCTTGGATCTGCACTGACACCCCTAATATGGTCATCAAGGGTGCAGAACTAGCTGTGAGCAGATGAGTCCCACCCACCTACTGTTCAGGTCTTTCGTTTGCAAGGGGCAGCCAATTAGAAGAAATATGTCTTTAAAGGAGGGTAATGTGGGAGCGGCACTGTGGTGTGTTGTTGCCTCACAGCAAGAAAGTCCTGGATTAAAATTCAGGGCCTTTCTCTGTGGAGTTTGCATGTTTTTTCTGTGCACTCCAGCTTCCTAATGCATTAATAGTCAATTCTAATTTGGCCATAGGTGTCTGTTAGCCCTGACAGACTGCCACCCTTTGCCGCGTGTACCCTGCCCGTCACCCTATGACAGTGACAAGTGAGCCCAAACTAATCTGACTTCAGCAGCTAGTTAAAAATGACAATATTCATTCTAAGTTTGTCTAATTTTAAGTTAAGTACATTTCTGTAACTTAATGAGAAAAACAAACAAATCAAGAGCATGTTAAATATCCACTGAACAAACTGCTTCAGTCAAGTATTTTATTGTAAATTTATACAGTTCTTAAAATGAAAGTAAAACAATGACTTCAGCCAGATCTTCAATAAATACATAATGAGGATATTTTTGGCATGATGTAAGAAGGAAGTAAGAGCCACACTGTCAAATAGCACAATACTGCTTCACCTGGTTGGAGTAACTGTAGTTTATTTACATAACACCATCTAGTGGTACCCACTGAAATGTATCTCACAACCTCCCTTTACAGGACAGTGTTTCAGTTCCAACAACTTCACAGGCTTCAGTAAGACAGCAGCGACTGCCTTGCTCCTGCATAACAGGAACCTTCACACAGACTGACCGAGTCACATAAAGGCTTCTGAAATGTTTCTTTCATGGCAGAAGAGAAGAGCACGAGTGACTTCAAAAGTACTTTATAAAACAGAAAGTATATATATAAAAAAAAAAAAGAGAGAATAAAGTAGTGAGGGAGTCGGCCGTGAGCAGAGCTACGGGGAGAAAAAGTGCACAGGTGATGTGATGTCGAGGTGAATGTAGAGGGGGGGATGCGTGTCATTGGACCGAGCGTCACAGGCTCTGACAGCACTGCAGTTTGTTGCCCTTCTGCCCGTCAGTGGTCGGTGGGACACTTATATCCACGACATTGTTGCCTGGAGACTCATCGTGCGCAGATCTGTCTGCTATCTGCTTCTGTGACACAATGCGGTAGATTTCTGCAGAAAGAAATTCAAGACAACAAAACAAAGTGAGACTTTTGCTGTGTTCATCATTTAACTTTAAAATTTCCTACTAAACTAGCTGTACTGCTTAAATATAAAATGGACTTTCAGCTGCTTATTTTCCAAGGAGTCGCCACTGCGGACCAGCACAAATTGCCAGATGGCCTTCCTGATGCAACCCTCCCATTTACCTGGGCTTGGGACTAGCCCTAAGAGTAATTACTTAATTAAATAAATGTGTTGTTAGAAAACACTTGACAGAGTAGAATGTAAGTTATGTTTACAAATCAAACTAAAACAAAAAATGTGGTTTTTTAAAATGTACTTGAAGTAAACATTTCTTAGGAGCCTTACGTAAATCCTCACATTTATTAATCATTAAAGTGTGCACAGTAGTTATATAGTTTTAACATTTCAGCCTTAATTGGTACACAGCTAACATGCAGTACTGTGCAAAAGTCTTGAACCACCCCCTCATTTCTTCACATTTTGCCTTGAAAAATGGACAATGCAGGAAAATACATTATATGAGGCAAAAACAAAGTTTGTGTGATCCTAACAAGCTTGACAGTTAATATTTGACAACCATTTTTTCCTATTTCTTAAGGACGTGACTTTCAGATACTGTTGTATACTGTTTGTCCCTCATTTATTCAGTTTCCTCAAAATTTTTAAAGACACGATATACACACTAAGGAGATAAGCCATGTTTTTGGCTAATAGTTCATTGGGAATCACCAATTATTTTATTCCTGTCCAACTGTGTTATCTTTGCATTTTTCATAGACTTAACAAAAGAAATGGGAAATACGTTTTGCCACAGGCTGCTAATACCAAAGTGCCTAAAAATACCATTTAAAATGGGTTCTTTGGGAAATTGTCTATTATGTGTAAACAACACTAGTACATCCTTTGCATTAGGTGCCTGTTTTATGGTCGAATGATTCAACAGTATTAAGTGAATTAACGAACAAAAAAAACATTCCTCTGAAAATGAGTGGAAAGAACAGCCAATATCCAAAGAAAGCTCATACAGCCTCAAGAACTATTGCTCAAGACCACTTAAAAAATTACAACAAAGACCAGCTCCTTGGAAACAAAATAGAAAGAAACGAGGGTTGGATCAAGACTTTTGCACAGTACTGTAGATTCAATATAATTAACAGCTCACTGAATAAACAAATTACATAAACAACACGCGTTTACTAGAGATTTGTGCGATTAGTGGACTAATAGTCACTGTTGTCACTAGTTGATACAAAAAAATAGCCCTTTAATCTAATTTATATCTTAATTAATGCCAAATGTCGTAAATTGTTGTCCTAAATGTTATGCAGCCCTCCACCACCAGATGGAGCTACAGTCTAAACACTGTTATAGAAAAACACCATTACTCTGTTAATCTAGCCCTGAAATTTTTAATAGGCACGGATACAAGTGGCAGAAATGAGCTTCCTCTGAAGGGAGGCTGGGCCCCCTTAGAGAGGGGGTGAGGAGTTCAGTCATTTGGGGGAGGCTCGGAGTACACTACTCCACCAGATCAAATAGAGCCTGTTGAGGTGACTGCCTCTTGGGTGAGGTTTTCCGGACATGTCCTATCGAGAGGAGGCCCTGGGGCAGACCCAGGATATGCAGGAGAGATTATATCGCTTGGCTGGCCTGGGAAAGCCTTGGTGTTCCCCCAGATAAGCTGGAGGAGGTGGCTCTCAAGACAGAGGTCTGGGCCTCTCTGCTTACGCTGCTGCCCCCACATAAACAGAAGATGATGGATGGATGTTCGTATTGTATTATCATTTTAGATTTGAACTTTTATTGAAAAATGTCATGAATTGTAGAACAGTGTGCATTGTTCATAATGTATGGCATAATGCGCCACACTTTTCTGTTACAGTTTATTTACTATCTGGATGTTAATTTGTCTTATTTTAATAATACATGAACATCTTTTAGAGTAATGCATTTTCATATCATATTGATTAATGGTTTCAGTCTAATTTTATTTTTCTTGTGTAGGTCAGGATAATATTACAGGCCAATTTCATAGTAGATAACCCATCTGCAGACATCTTATTGCCTTCTGCAAAACAAATTTTGCCCTACCGGTAATTTGGCTCAACTTCTTGTGGTTTTGGAGTCTACAGACCGTAATTGTAAAACCTCACAGACAGAAGGATGGTATGACAACAACATTCTCCCACTTTATATTGCACGGGAGGACAATAAAAACTATGGTCAAAATATTATGCACAATAAAACTGTTATTTGAATGTTAATGTAGTGTAATGAGTTAATGTAGTTACACTAAATTATCATTACTTTTTTAAAATGACTTTGAGGTCACTTCATAGTGATAATTTATTCTGAAATGTTTAATGAAATTACACAAACTGGTTGCGACCAGTTAAGCACATGGCCTTTGTGAGATTGTCTTACATGTTACACTGTGGTGTTGTTTCCTCTTCCTACCTGTTAAAATGTTCTTGAAAGCCTCTTCTACATTTGTGGAGTCCAACGCTGATGTCTCAATAAATGAGAGTGTGTTCTTTTCTAATGCGAGAAGAGACATTTGACACTTGAAATATGCACAAACTCATACTGTGCACAGACTGCTTGGCAGAATTACGTCTTAGTGTGACTGACCAGCGAATGCTCGGGCTTCATCAGTAGGAACAGCCCTGAGGTGTCGGAGGTCGCTCTTGTTTCCAACCAGCATGATGACGATGTTGTTGTCAGCGTGGTCCCTGAGCTCTTTCAGCCAGCGCTCAACATTCTCATATGTGAGGTGCTTGGCGATATCATAGACTAGGAGAGCTCCAACTGCACCCCGATAATACCTAGCCAAAGCAGCGTAAACAAGATGAATACAATAACACCACCTTAGTGTGACGGTGGAAGCTGGTTTAGACAATGAGGAAAATACTCACGCTGAGGTGATGGCTCTGTAGCGCTCCTGACCAGCTGTGTCCCAGATCTGAGCTTTTATCGTCTTGCCGTCCACCTGGATGCTTCGGGTGGCAAACTCCACCCCGATGGTGCTCTTGCTCTCCAGGTTGAACTCATTTCTTGTGAAACGGGACAGCAGGTTACTTTTCCCCACTCCAGAGTCTCCGATTAGTACAACTAGAAACAGAGCAAAAAGTTATATTAAGTCTTCCAGACTCAAGTCCATGACCAGTGACTGGCTTCTCACTTTGTTTTTACACTTAATTTAAACTGACTCGTTTTCAATGGCAGAATAACAGATTTTACTACAGAATTTACAACCAAGCTGAAAGTGCTGAACTGCTGCTTTCTATCTGCAGATATCAGACTTTGCCCTTTTGGGAATGAGGCAGGAAGAAGTTGCCAATATCCTGCTCACTGGGAAATCTGACTCATCAGTTTCTCAAGGCCTCTTATTCCTGTGTCGCAACGAGTCATCAGTATCTTACAAGCTTTGTTAGATCTGGGAAATCATCTTGCTTTACTTTGATACAGTATTTGAAAGACAAGTAGGTTGTAGCTATTTGGGCATTCATAGTGTGTCTCAAATCGCAGATTAGGTTCACACGGGAGGAAATAAAGATGACCTCTTTGTGATCTCATCTGACAATAAAACATGTAGTCCTAGGTGTGATCAGAGACCTTTTATTGTTTGGTATGAAAATGTGGTGGCTTTTCTGATTTGGCTGATACCTGGGAGCAAAACAATGCTCTACTGGAGTTTCTTCCTCTTTGCCTTCACTGGGAGTGAGTTTCTTCCCTCAGGCAACAAGTTTTTTTGGTTTTGGACCACAAAGAGGACTCCTGATTTCCCAGTAAATCCATCTGACTTCAAGAGGGAGTCTAAGCAGCAGACCACTGCTGGAACTCCTTCTTGAATAGCAGACCTTTACGGCTATCACAAAGGGAAACTTCTCTTCCATGCCATTAAAGTTTAATTAATGCAGAAGTAATGGCTCCATCCGTCTGACTAATCAGTAGCTTGCAGCGCCACACGCCCTACTTTCGAAAAAAAAAAATTACCTAGCTGCTAGCGGTAAACATTAACACAAAAGAAGCGGCACCACACCCAAAGTAACAGGAAATATGGAATTAATTACGGTAAGCGAGGCTTCTAACTTGTTTTAAAAATAAACTGAAACAAAACATCAAATGAAAAACAGAAGCTCGGGTTAGCTACAGTTAGCTGCCACCACCAGCTAATTTTAAACCCGGGCGTACTGCAGCTAGCATGCTAACTTACTCTAAAGTCCGTCTAAAAATCAGCACTTGTTCCCCTTACCTTTAAACAAGAAGTCATATTCATCGTCCCTGTTCCCCATCCTTTGCTGCAATCACCCTCGTTACCGAGATTGCGGTGATGAGAGAAGGTTTCCCTGCCCAAACCAGGGTGGTACGCCAAGATGACGAGAGACAATGCGCACAGAGGGGAGCCGCTGGCACGGTCACGTGACTGGCCGGTACGCAGCTGCACGTACTGTTGTGAGAGGGGACGGTGTGTAGTGTAGTGCCAAAAAGTGATCGTCTACCAAAAAGTGATTTCCGGTATTTGCCACAAAAAAGCGTGCTTTTAAACTGTTGTAAATGACATATTTAGCATATATCTCGTGATAGATATCAAGTCATTTTCAGCCAGAAAGAAAATTCCTGTCCCAATTTAGAAGGTGCAATCACTTTTTTTTAATGTGACATTTATACAATAATGCATAAAGACACTTGCAAAATAATTCATTTCTTTCTTTTACATACAAGGCCTTCAATCCTAGAATCTACAGCTCAGACTCAGTTATTCTATTAAATGTTAAAATTCGTGACAGTACCATTAGCTAAAAATACCATAGCAAGGCAGTTTATCAGCATCTGAACAAACCACATGAACAGACAGGAACAAAGTGGAGATGTTTGGCCACGTTTGGGGAAGACCAAGCAAATCATATCACCACAAACACCTCAACCAATGATCAAGCACAGTGATGATGAAAAGGATCAGGGTGTTGTAATGGCCCAGAGTCCAGACATGAGTGAAATGCTGTTGTAAAACCTTAAGTGAGCTGTGCAGACACAAATGCATGCGAACTCAGTGAATTGAAGTAATACAGTAAACAAGAGTGGGACAAAATTCTGTTTGAGAGAATCATACAGAAAACAAGTTATTGCTGCTAAAAATGGTGCTACAAGCTACTGAATCATGGGAAGCATTCACTTTTTCTCAGGAATGCAGAGTCCTGTGAAAACCTTTTTTCACATTCATTTTATTTTACACTACTTCGTCTTTGTTGTTGAACTAATTTTCTAAACGTTATTTCATTTACTGTTATTATACTTGTAAGCTATTTTAAATGTAACTTTATTTCTATAAAGTTATTATTTTGAATTGCTTATCATTTTATACTATTAGTTTTGTTTAATTACATTTTGTTCTTATCCACATGACAGCTGGTAAGAAACTCTTTAAACTGCACTGCCTGCATGAAACATACTGTACCAAAACTGTCTGATTAAACTCCTTATCATGGGGGATGGTTCATTTCAGAATCACATAAATTAGATGTGGGAACCTTTTTTTTCTTTTTTACCATTAAAAAGTCCACCTAAATGATTGCCATCAATTACCCTGCATTTTGCCATCTTTTTATTACACATCACTGCATAGGTCACTGATAATGCACATTGCACTTGGCATACAGCCAAATTGCCTTACAGACTCACTGTGGCCCTTTGCCCTGAGATTCTTAATAAAATGCTGTTAACCACTGATTTTGGGTGGAGGGGGGGGGGGGTTCCCATGATGCACTTTTCTTTCACCCCTTTTCACCATTCCTTTGTTT
>VUQK01007965.1:6928-20131 GCA_015106715.1 Bujurquina vittata | reverse complement strand
GTTTTTTGTGCCCTCTTGGAAGAGTCGCCGCTGCGCTTTTGGGGTAATTTTGGGCGGTTCCCCCCTGTTCCATGTCTTCCCCATTTGTGGATAATGGCTCTCACTGTGCTTCGCTGGATTCCCAAAGCTTTGGAAATGGCTTTATAACCCTTTCCAGACTGATAGATCTCAATTAGTGTCTTTCTCAATTGCTCTCTCTGCATGATGTGTAGCTTTCAAGGATCTTCTGGTGGACCTTACTGTGTCAGGCAGCTCCTATTGAAGTGACGTCTTGATTGGGAACAGGTGTGGCAATAATCAGGCCTGGGTGTGGCTAGGGAAATTGAACTCAGGTGTGACAAACCACAGTTATAGTATGTTTTAACAAGGGGGGCAATCACTTTTTCACACAGGGCCATGATGGTTTGGATTTTTTTTCACCTTTACTAATAAACACCTTCATAAACACCTTCATTTACAACTTGCATTTTGTGTTTACTTGTGTTGTCCTTGACTATTGTTTAAATTGGTTTGATGTTCCGAAACACTTAAGCGTGACAAACATGCAAAAAAACAGGAAATGAGGAAGGGGGCAAACACTTTTTCACACCACTGTATGTTTGTCCTCCAGTGTACTTGCATGCGTTTTTTTTTACAGTAAAACCAGCCATCCCTCCTCATGGAAACTTTTTTTCCACACTTATGTAATATGCTATGTGCCATGTCATCCATATGGTCAGCTCTGTCCCTTAGCTCAGGCCACCGCAGTCTGTTCTCCAGCTTGTGCAAAGCAGAGCTCAGAGGAAGCTCTGTAGAAAGATAGCCCAAGTCCTCAGTTTCATAAGAGAAACTTCGCTCCATGTTGTCATTATGTGTTTCTTTGTTTAGCCCTGCACAGCTGTGTATACTAGGCTGATTGGACTGCCACATAAGAAGTAACAAGCCCAGAGAATGCCTTTGCTACATTGTAGCTGCATGTTGTCATCTCCAGTGGAGTCATTTTTTTCTCTTTTTCTTTTTGACACATAGCTTGCTGATTAATTCCTTCCCCCAGCAGGTTGTAAATGATCAGCTTCTACATTTTAAACAGGCTCGCGTTTGTGTTGTAGGCGTCTCTCCTCGCTGACGAGCCTCCTGTCCATTTAAAGCAGATGTTGCAGATGTTTGCCAGTTATTAAAGTGAGGAAAAAATATAACAAGCAAGCTGCTAAAACCAACACTTGGGGTGAGAATTGCCCGTCGACTCCTGGGGACAGGTTTCCGTTCTAATCTACAGCTGATGTCTGCCGAGTTATGTCACGACACAAATGTAGCCAGTGGCGTAACATTACATCATGCGCGCATAAATTAAATTGCTAAGGCATGGCTCATTGCTTTGTCCGATCATTCTTAAATTCTGCCGTGCACGCAAAGCTTCTGGCATTCCAGCTTCCGTGATCATTGCCTTTGCAAAAAAGAGAACGCATCCCTCTTGTCTGCTGTAAATGTGGAACCACAAGCTGCCTCTCAAGTGAAATCACACCCATAATACCAGAGATGATCAAAACACAGCCAGTGATGCCTCATGAAAAATGCTTCTATCTGGAAAGATGTGCCGGAAAATAATAATTAGAATGATGTTTATTGATTTCTTTTATCTTTCCGTTTTATTACTGTTTTGTCTCAGCTCTGCGTTTACATGTGACTTGTTACGCATATGGTTTGCTCATCTGAATTCTTTGGCGCGGTACGGACCAGCGAAGAGAGCTATCTCAGTGGGATTCCCTAGAATTCTCCATTCCCATTCCCACCTCTTCCTCTCTGAGTCACTCCTGTTCTTTCCGACTGTAAGCCTCTTCCCTCTCAGACCAGGTCCAAAGCATATTTCACTCCCACCCTTACTAACCGAGCTTCCTCCGCACTCTCCGATCTTCTTTCTGCCTGATGCTCTCTGTTAGTTTTTTTCCTTTTCTTTTTTTTAATAATCAGAAATGATCGGGATTTCGCTGTGCTGCACGTTTTTGTTGTAGTGCTTGCAAAAATGCCTGTTGAATGAAAACGGGGAATAAAACAATGGCCCAGTGTGGCCTGGAGTGAAAGGCTTAGGTCTATCTTTCTCTTTTTACATTTTTTTTTTTTGCGAGTCCTCCTTTTTCAGTGTGGCTCGGTTTGACTGTCGTCTACAGACGGGTGTCTTTGGATGCTGGTTAATTGGAAGAAGAAACTCCCACAGCTGGGCACAGATGGGGCTGTGGAGGCACAGGACCTGATCATCAGGAATGTTTTAATGTGGTCTGAGCTGGAGCTCGGTTCATTCATGTGGTCTCAGTCAGAGGCCATTTTTACAGAGTGGCTGTATGGAAGTGATTTGGGTTCATCTGGGTGTTCAGACAGGATACACTGTAAATACACAGTGATTAGCTGCATGTGGTGAAATGTTGACTCTGCTCAGCCCATTATAGTCATGCATTTTGAGCAAACATTTCCACATTTTGCTTCTGACAGGTTGTAAAAGAAAACAAAATAATAGCTGAAAAAGACCGGGAGGGGGGAAAAAAATAAAAAGGGTGGAGGAATCGGGGAGGGGGAATGTAACGAGCAATTACGGCACATCATTTGTAAACATTTTCCTTCTCCCTGCTGTGAGTCTCCCATAATTTTAAATTGTCCCATCAATTAATTGAGTTGGCTTTCCTGTTGGTTCAGCTGCTGCTCGATGAGGACAAAGCCTTCTGCGGTTGCTCTACCCTCAACTGCCGCCAGCAATGGCCCAGAGGAGACCAGATGTAGCCGGCGGGAGAAAAGAGTGGGCAGCTTTGTAGAAAGGAAGTTCTCCCCAGACTCAAACACTTGTCCAAACGTCACCCCTGACAGGTGGGGAGCAGAACAGTCTGGATTCCCTCTTTTGAGGTTCCCTTATGATAATAAGTAAAGTGCAGAATTGCAGGCATATTACGCAGCGGGACTTCAGGCGTCTTGTGTGTTTCTTATGTCACTGGGTGGCTCACAGCTTTCTCCTCTCACTGAATTATAACAGTGTGCATGGGTTTGATTAGTGGGCAGCGTGTGTGGTTTGGGGAGACTGGCTCTTCCTGCTGAGCAAAGCTTCAACACTTCATATTTGTTGCTTTTTGATATTAATATTTGAACAAACAGTATTTTCCTGTATCCACACACAGTTTTATTTTGTGTTTGAAAGAACAGAGTAAATCGCCTAATGTGTTCTCTGTTTACACTCAGGAGATTGACCGTAGAGAATCTCAGCCAGGGCTACCTGCATCCCAGGGGATTAGGGGAGAGCTGATATTTGGGCCGTAATTTTTAATCCCATGTCATTGCTGTAAATTCAAAGGTCATCGGGACATAACATCTGCAGTCACTAGTTAAATCTCATTAACAAAATGCTTTAAAGTTTGGTGACTTTGCACCAAAATAAGGATTAAAACACTATTTCCCTCACAAGTTATACTTCTAACTCACATATATGTGTAACATTAGCCAATATTACAGCTTCACTAATGGCTCAGTGCAGACCGTGGTCTCTGGGTTCCCCCAGCAGAGCACCAACCAAATGCAGTGCTAATTCACGTTATGGACGCAGTAAACCACGAAAAAAACCGAAACACCAAGCGTTCGAAGCTATATCTTTACTGCAATGTTGAAACTGTAAACCTTAACTGTGTCTGTGCTTTAGTGCAATAACACAACTGCTTACAAAACATTTACTGGTTCAGCTGCTGAGAGTGGTGGGAAAACTGTTCATATATTCAGGATGCGGCGAGTGCTGTGCCTCGCACAACGTCTCTGCTAATAGCCAATAATGATAACAATTCAAATAGTAAAACTTCCAGCAAATGGCTTTTAATCCAAGTTAATGGTATGAAGGCGACCTTGCCCAGCCTGATTTTTAACTAGTGACTCAGAGAAAGTGTCAGTGTAAGTGCATGTTGGGCATTGTGTTAAAACTTCCCAACTGCCACCGTCAGTCGCATATACTGGTGATTGTCATTCTTAAAGGTGTGTGTTTGTGTGCAGCAGAACACCTTGGCTGTATTGTTCCAGTAACTGATTCCTGCAGTTATATTGGAGGTTTTAACTGAAATGGTCAACAAGCATCAGCTAATTCACTGCGTTATCTTTTTTCTTGTGTTATAAATCAAGCACACCACTTATAGTGCTGCGCTTTTACCCCTCCCTAAAAGCCAAGGCAGACTTTCTGTTCACTTCAACTCCATCCAAGATAACAAAAAGAGTTTGCAGTTAGATCTGTCTAGACAAAGTAAAACTCATAAGGGTTACTTAGGTGAACCCGTGAAAAGATTATTAATAGTTTCATGCAGCTGCTTTGTCTCTGGGTCGCTCACATGGTCCGGTTTTTGCAGCGAGCAGGGTTTGGTCATCGACTTCAAGTCTCTGCCGCTCTCCCTGTGACGACAGTTCAGCTCTCCCGAGACACGCAAGGCTGCTGCTGTCTGGCACTGTGTTCACTCCAGACTTCCTGTAGTGGAGGTTGGAGGCCTGAGAGCAGCAGCAGTAGTGATAGAAAGGAAAGTGGCGCTATAGAGGGCAGAATCGAACCAGTGCCAGCCCAGGCAACAATCTAAATGGATAAAGGCCAGATCAGAGAAAAAAATCTGTAAATTTGTTTTTGGGTTTAACTGTCCCTTTCCCAGAGAAGTACCCATCTATCTCTATTTCTATGTTTTATGCAGGCGATGTGCTGGAAGCCATGGTTAATTACAGTTCATAAAGAATTTAGATTAGCTGGGTGTATTTAAGGTCCAGGATGAGTCAGATCAGGATCTCTATACTCAGGATCACACTGGTAGCGTGCCTTCTGCAGGCTTGGCAGAGCAAATGAGAGCACAGAGTGAGACCATCTCTTTTGGCCTTGGAGAAGTGCTAATCCTGCAGCGTGGTTTGGGAAAGACCTTCTTCAAAGGCCTCCTCTCTTAACCTGGCTGTGGTGGTTAATGGGCCTGATTGGATTAGTGGTGAGTGTGAGGGAGGGAAGCTCAAGTGAAAACTAAACAGTTTCTTGCCCGCAGGCTCCTCTCCTATCATCCCTGCCTGACTGTTATACACACTGTCCGTCCCAAAAGCACAACCTTCCCACTCCCAGCTCCATTTCTTGCCTACTTCCCAAACTAGTTCTCCCTTTGAAGTTAGAAACTCTACTTGGGGGTATTTTTTCCATTAGAGAGTTGCATGCATATCCAATATCAGACCAGAACCCCATTTGACTTTAGATGCTCTTGGATGTCTAAAACAGTGCATACTGAAGAGTGTTATACTTTGCACTAGACATTATCATTATATCGTATTTTACTGACAATTAAAGGTGGTGTAAGTTTGGTCAGAGTACCAAGTCTGCATGAAGCTTGTGTTCTCTTTCATCTGATCTTTAGGATGTCTGCGATTATTAATGTCATCACTCAGCAGCGTGCACAGGTGAGACCACTCGGCAAGTTTCCACAAAGTCTCATTATCACTGACAAACATCCATGCGTGCAAGGGTCATTTCACTTTCCCTAGAAACAGAGGTGGAGGCAGTGCGGTCAGAGAGTTCCTGCCCTGCTGTCTGATGGAGGTGGTGGTGGGTGGGGAGGGTAACCTGAGATTAATTCTTTGACGTGCTAGCTCTGCTTTAAACTTGGACAGACACAGGTTGACAAGATTATCTATGTAACTGACTAACCTCAAGCAGATGGGGTGCTCTCTAGTCTCCAGCTGAAAGGGGCGGGGGGCGTTGGTGCTAAATCCACAAGACGCCAACAGCTGACTGGAAATGTCTGTTCATGCTACAGCCTGACGTTTGAGCCCCCTTGAGTGCTCTTAGGAGACAGGATCAGAAGAGAGATGTTTATATTCACACTAGATCGCATTTCAAATGGCATCTCCTCTGAAGTTGAACAAATACACCACTGGATTCCTGTGAAGTAAAAAAAACAAAAAATCTGACTGCGTACGCACAGAGAAGTTAATATGATATTTCAGCAGGGTTTTTTTTGTCCTCATACTTGTCTTAGATTTAGAAAAATCCTAAATATGTTCAGAGGCTCACCGTTACTCATTATCCCCTGTCTACTCTAAAAGGACTGTCTGGTTGATAAGCGTTGCGGTTTGCTTCTCAGGAAGTCAGTTAAGAAACCAAACTTCAGATCCAAGCAAAACTGGGAGTGCCTGATGAGTCAGCTCTCAGGCAGATGCTACAGACACTGAAGTCACTTGTGTTTAGAGATGTAGCCCGATATCTGCTATTAATCTCTATTATTATGGGCAAAGCACTTGATGTACAAATTGCTCAAAACCAAAAGCACCTTTTTGAAAGACTTTGTCTCCTCATGTTGCCTTTGAGTTTCCTACAGCTGAATGAAGCTTGAGTGTTGCATTACATCAACGAGAGGGCAAAGCCACAACAGTGAGAGACATAACTATTTGTTTAGGTACATTTATTTATAGTTAAACATGTCTAAGCATGTCTTGAAACATCTGCATCTGCATCTGCTACCTATACACCTGAGTAAGAAAAAAAAGGGTTAATCTATATAGAGAATAAACATTTGATGCCCTGAGCTGGGTGCTTATGTTTTTCTAAACATAAAACGGGAAACGATCAAGCCATCAGGGACCCACAGTGCATGCCTCGTTATTTAGTCGGCACAGTTTCTTTCATCTGCTGACCAAACACGGCTCAGACAGTTTAAGTCGTTGTCTTTGTTGCGTGATTGGGTTATAAACTCTGTTATTATTAGCACGATTGTTGTTGCTAAATTGTTCCTGGCCTGACTTGCCTGCCACTGATATTCAGATTCAGAAAAACTTAATTCATCCCCGATTGCAGTGAGATAGTTGATGTGTGAGAGTAGAGAGTTCACAATAGTCTGTTGATGTTATGGGGTAATATTAGAATGGGGGGGCAATGAGTTTAGGAGAAGGATGGCTCTGGGTACAAAGGTCGCTCTTCTCCTCTGTGTCTTGCATGCCGGACAACCAAGCCGACGACCTATTGCAGGTATGTAGTGCCAGCTTTACATTCTGTGCTGCTGGCGATACAGCCAGCCACCGACAGCACTGCTTTTTCCCCTGACAAAAATATCGCTTTATGCAGAGCAAATCTGTTTTGCAGTATTTCTTTCACATAGACTTTATTTCAATATGGCCAGCGACGTATATTTGGAGACTCGGCTTAGCATTTTTTCCAACTATCTGAGAGGGCGATTCTGTCTGCGCTCGGTTTACTCATGGATGATCCCCTCAGTCTTATTTTAAAAGCTCAGTTGCTGCTCAGCAGCTTGCCCCGGCCTCTCCATCTCGTGTTTCTGCTGTCTCTCCAGAGGGCTTCACATCCCATGGTCAGACACGGTTCAGCTCCACCATTTTGGACTGCAGCTGGGGACTGTACTTTGGCTCTGGAAATCCACTGATAGCTGGAGAACCTGCAGCCAGTGCAGAGCTATATTCACAAACTCACTCAGGCCTCAGAGCAGAGCGAGGTTTTCCTTCACCAGCTGCAGTCTGAGATGATGGCGTCTTTCTGCAGGACCAGACAGTTATTTATTTACATGCTGTCAAATTCTGCTTTATTAAGCTAAAATTTCTAGCTGTTATTTTGGCTGCTGTAACATTGGGGTCTCAACCTTTGGGATAAAGCATGTCTTCTTTTATTTATTTATTTTTAAAAAGGAGCACCTTAAACCAGTATTACTTAATAATTTAGGAAAGCATGGGTGTGCCTCACTTCTGCACACACATGGATGCTCTGACAAATGGTTTCAGCGTGGCTAAATTTGGGTCAGACACGATGACGCATGTCTTCTTGACGAATGTCAGGCACTTTAAACATGACTTGCAGCTCATTGTAAAAGCTGTTTATGGCGTGCACCTGCACACAGCGGCATTCGGTCATGGCTTTTTGATCAAGGGACCACCACTGCATGTCTTTGAATCACCAGGTCTAGTTAATGTTGACAATTACTGTTAATGAATATGTGACTTCACATGTCAGGTGGACATTACTTGTGCGCTGTGGACTGCTTTTTTCTATGATAACCATACTATTGCTATCGCGATTCTTAAAAGTGGCTGAAGTTCCTCCCAGTTCAACACATCCATTGGCGAGAAGGGAGAAGGGAAAATATGTCTGGGTGGTAATGATGTAACACTGCTCCCAGATGAAGTTGTGAAATCACTCCTTTAAACTAAAAGTCCCCAGGAAATCTTTTTTTTTTTGGGGGGGGGGGTATTTTCTGGCAATTAACACAGTAGTGCGGTGGTCCTCAACTTCTGTTAAACAGGTTGGTACTATACACCCCTCCACTCCAGCCTAATCCAAGCCTCTCCTCTGCTCTCCTCCATTACATCAGAGCGGGCAAAGGAGCCAAGAAGCTAGGAGAGCCACGCAGCCGCTCAAAACAGCTCGGTCCCAGCCAACAGTGGTGCAAGCTTGCAGAAGCCCGAGCAGTGCCTCTGCTGCGCTCACTGTTTTGACTTCTCGCTTATTAGTGATGGTGCTGTGGAAGACTTTACTCGCCTGGATGACTCTCTCGGGCACGTTGTAGCGCACAGAGTGGAAAGAGAGAGTGATGTACTATGCAGGGGAAGCAGGAATGCCACAGCGCCATTGTGGCATGGTTTCCCACTATTTGGAACTGAAAATAGGAGGGCTGGACGACTCTGTTATGCAATTACAGTGGACTGTATCATGGAGGGAAAAGGTGACGTGAGGTGGATGAAATGTTCTCACACTAAGAATGTTGCCAGCCTCTTTCCTCTCACGTGTGGATGTGTGTGGCAAGTTTCCCCATGTCATCAAACAGGTTTTTGCAAAGGCACGACCTTTTTGATGGTATCACTTCGTGTGCATCTTTGTATCTGCACCTTCTCTTTGTTTAAGACAGGTTTGATTATAAAGTCAGCTTAGTTCAACGTCGCAAGTGCCTTTTGTGTGTTTTCAAACAATTCAGGACTCATTCTTTAGGATTTTGTATCGGTTTAAAAAGCTTTCTGTGGCCGGGAGCCCTTACGTGAGAGAAAATTTGGAGCTTAACCTCACTTGATAGCGTAAGAAAGTGAGTCCACACTATACAGCTGCAAAAATCATTTGTTACACCCTAAAAGTCATGTGATTGTTTCCGTGGCTGCAAGTACGGTAGAGTCCGCTTGTGTCCAAGTGATACAAATTTTGTTATCAGATGGTGAGCCCGAGGCTCCGTGTGGATGTCTTCACCCTTGCCAAGTTTTTGCTACCGCACTACAAGCAGCAACTACATATGCTCCCTGCAGGCCGATTCAAGCAGACTTCAAAGAAATATAACAGGAGTGACTCTACTCGTTCTCCATGGTGTCTGCAGCTGTTCGTGTCCGCAACCAAGTGTAATCGCCGTCTTAAGGAGTGTGATGTGTCACAATCATATCAGTTCTTACTGGACTTAAGATAACATGGGAGGAAGGAATGGGCACAATATATTTGTTTTATTGGCGTAAATAGTCCCTGTTTGTGTGCACTTTTTAATGATGCACCACAATTTTTTGATTTACAGCAGTTTATTTCACTGGCTCCTCAGACCCAGCTTTAATAACCACTGTGTTACCTTTTTTATTTTTACCTCTACCACCGAGGTTCTGTTTTTAGTAGTGTTTGCAAAGTTTTGAATGAACTCTGATAAAACTCTGTAGTCGTGTAGAGTTGGGGTCATGTTGCAAAAAAAAAAGCTTTTTTTATATATATTGCAAAACCTTTTACAATAATTTTACTAAACAAATGAATACTACACATGTACTGTAGCCACATAAAAAAGTACTCAAAGTTATGTCAAGTATATTAAAATGGGTGTCAGCAGGGCAAACATGTAACGCTTTTGTCTGTAAAATAAACCACCGAAAAGCCCATCAGGTTTTTCCTAACATGAATCTTCCCCGAATGTCTTCTGTTAGACTAAGAGTTCAACCCCAAAGAAGAAATGTTCCCTTAAAACTATTAAAAAGTCTGTTTGTTTGTTTGTTTGACTACTTAAAGAAGTAATCATAATATAATCTGATTTTTTTTCCTTAAGCATGTCTTGTCTGTCATTCTATTCAGTATAATTATTGCTGTCATACATACATTAATACAGTTGCTTCCTTCACGTGTTAAACCTGCTGGTGCCAGCAGCCTGCGTTATGCATCATGGCGCCTAAAATACAGCCAAAGCTGAGCTTATCTTCCTGCCTAATTACTCACCTTGACTGCTTGTCCAAACATTAGCAATGTCATACAAACACTGGAATTTAATACATTGTTTTCTAACCACATCGCACCATCCGTATTTTAACACCACCTGGAAGAACAGGTCGCTGCTTCCTGTGAGTGTCTCGAAGTATTTAGAGAGCTCTTTCGTCACTTTTCCAGCAGGTGCTGAGTGGGATGTATGATGATATATGGCTTCTCATAGTCACGGCCTTTTATTCTTTTTATGAAAAAGAAGCTCTGGGGGGATTTTATGCCTTCTGTGTTTTTCTTCCCTCTAATTCCATCATTTTCTTTAATGCTTTTGGTCACACTGATTTGGTGCAACAGATGTCCCCGGTCATCCTTTCCTCCTGTAACAGGAGTCCAGGGAATCACAGTTTTCCATCTTTGTTTGCAGCATATAATGGATGTCACAGGGAGTTTCTTTAGTGCATGTCACTGCTCACTTGTTGACAAGATTGCTCTTTTCCCCTCTTCGCTCAAGACATGTGCGTCTTTGAAAGTTCACCTTTTTCTGTTTTTCTCTGTGTAAAATGATGCATGGGGATATTATGTTGTTCTTTTTCCTTTCTAATTTTCAAAACCCATGAAATTGCAGGTCTGTTTGGAAGTTTTTAAAAAGATTTTCCTGGCAGTTAGCCGTTCCATGATCACTCTGCTCCCAGTGACTCTAATATAGTGTATAGTGTGACCAGAGGTCTTATCAGATTTGCATATTACATAAGTGGATTTACTAAGATATAAAAACCTGCTAAGTGGAGTTATTTCCCAGTACCCACAAGTCAGTTTGTCTTAACCACATTTCCAGTTAAGTCTGTACCCCATGTAGAGTTGGACGGCGCTCCTGAAATTCTACCCTGCTTCCTCGCTCTGTTCTGGCTGATTGGAGTTTAAGGGCTAATGTTAAAGTGGTGGAGCCTTTAAAAAGTAACCCCACTTTGTTATAAACAAATGAATGCACTTCATAAATAGAAGTGCGGTCGCCTCTGTGGCAAACATGCTGTAAACATAAAGCAGACTTTGATTATCTTGTATCAGCCTGAGCGATAAGTGGGCTCTTCCATTTGTATCCATGTTTACAATATGGAAAAGGTGAGAAATTAACTGAATTTTTGATCCCGTTGATCCTGCGTATGCCATTTCCCACAAGACCATGAACCTGTCAAGGAATTTAGTCCCAGTTAAGTTGCTCCCATATTTTTTCTCACATGACCTCATGTGCACATCGCTCAAGATTTGTCCGCCATATTGGAGGTGATGCAACCTCTGGTTGCTAGGGAAAAGCCTGCGTTCTCCGACTAGTTGGCAGTGGCTTATGGAGGCTTCAAAAACCTCCTGATGATTCCTTTGGTTGCTAGCAGATTTCCACAGTCACTTGTAGTTTTTCATGTTTGTCTGCGAGCACCTGCCAACTACGAGCCGAGTGGTAGTAAAACTTGTGCCTCAGAGTGCAGCCAGCATGTTTCAAAAGGTGCAACTTTTACTTTGAAGGCAAATGATTCCCGTTCTGGTTTATGCTTCACTTTTCACAGTTTCACTACAGCTGGGAGAGCAGCTGGACATTGTTTGTTGACAAGTCTGTCACTTCCATGCAGACTACAGGCAACTGCAGCAATATGCCAGGTTTTGGCCAACCGATTGGGAAATCCCCCCCAAGTGACCGGTGGGTCGCTAGAGAACGATGGAGGTCACTGACAGATCTGTAGGCTTGTGTGACTGGGGCTTTAGCAAATATTTTCCCAATGTCTGACATCAACCTCCACCAACCACTTGCAACCGGTCAGGGAATGCACTTTTTCTTCATCTCAGTGGGTGGTTGCCAGATGGCCACTGACCAGTCTCTGAGCCTGTATGACTGGGGCATTACTCACTTGATCCTACATTGTCAACATCCCAATATACTGAGTTTTTTCCTCGTTTTCTCAAGTCTGCAATCTTGCCTCTTTTGAGCACTGAAAAATCTATAAATGCAATTTTATGCAACAAGGTTCACCACATGAAGAAAGATCAGAATCATGAGTCTCGCCAGTAATGAATGAATCAAATTGTTTTTGACACAATGTTCTGTTAAAGTGTTCATGCATGTGTTCTCATAACTACATGCAGAATGTGTACCATTCTGTTTCACTTAAGATGCTGTGTGTTTTCACGAGTGTCCTGCCTCTTTCTGCTTTCTGAACAAAGAAGTGATGTAGGTGATGATGAAAGAATGCCCTTTCTTTAATTAGTCTGAACAGGACTTTAAGCTGCACCAACACTGTAAGCAACTCAAAGCAAATCACGAGGACTTTCTTGTTTCCTTATGTGTGTTGGACTTGGACTTATTCCTGCCGGCTCAGTACCAGCATGTCAGCGAGGCTGTCTCACATGTGGACGCTCCAGAACCCAGCTAATATCAGCTTCCCTTTGCTGCAGTTACAGTGATAGTGGTCTAAAGAGACAGTGTTCAAGACTAAACATGCTGTCATTGGAGACCTATAAGGAGGCAGCTTGAAGATTAGGAAGATCCTAGTCGGTGACAAGCCAGGAGTCTTCATCTTGGCTTTCTCCCTCCATTTCGGTTTTAAATCCCACAAAGGTTAGGGAGGAGTGGAGGAGGGAAAAGGAAGCTCTTTGTTTATAGTAGAACAATGTGGTGCATGAGAGTGTATGGCGCTGGGCCTGGAGTCAAAGCAGGGCAGACAGGCAGAGGAAAGGTCTGGGGCTGGCCGAGAGAGGAGGAGGTGGGGGAGTGCCGTTCCCTGAAGATGTGTCAGACTGTCTGGCGATGCTGGGTCAGTGCACTGAACTGGAGGGACCAGGTGGACAGGAAGGGATGTTCAGAATGCAGCCAACCTGAGTTGGCAGACCTACAGAGATTTCACGCAGCCAGACATCAGCTCCTGCTCTCCATCTTCCTCTTACTGGACTGCTTTTCCTGCTTTTTTTTTTTTTTCATGGATGAGGGTTGGGACTGGTGGTATATTACCACCCGGTTTTCTCTGTTCCCAATCCCCCTATTTCCCCCCCCTCTT
>VUQK01007957.1:2253-13626 GCA_015106715.1 Bujurquina vittata | reverse complement strand
ACCCACAAACAAAGGCAATTTCCCCCCCCCCCCCCCCACAAAAAAAAAAGGTGAACTGCCATGTTCTGTGAGAGTAAAACCTGCCTCACAGAAACAGGAAATGAAGGAGTAGACACAAATACTGGCTGCCTTCTGTCACTGCGAGTACCAGCCTAAACACACTCTCACATTCACAGTGGCCTATGTCCACCTTCACCTGGAGCTTGTTAAGACTCAGACTGTTGGACCAGCTTGTATTTGTCAGAACTCTGATGTCGCATATGAGTTGATGGCTTGGACATTTTTGTGTGTGTGTGTGTGTGCATGTTTGCATGGACTGGCAGCAAGGACACTGAGCAATGGTGACACGTCAGCCCCAGGCCCCCATGTTTTCCCACTATCCCTTTCTTCTCCAAGTCACTACCCGTGATGCCTGCTGGGTGGGCAGAAAGTCAGAGCGAGAAACTTAAGCCTTCATGAAACATATACTAATCAGCCACATGGTGACTAACAAATTCACGGTTAATAAGGATCAGCCTGGCATTTTTTGCCTGCCAGGCAAAAAATGCAGGGGAAGCTGTATTTAGCCATTACCGGAGCTTAATACGTCTCTCCTGTGATTAACGATAAAACTGCTTTTAGAGCTGCTTTTTGATGCATGAAAGCTGCCCTACCAACATTAAAACAGCAGCATGAGTCATTTCTGCAAGTGGTGTTTGCTTTCCTTCTTCATCAGTAGCAGAACTGAAACTAGTCGAACCACGAAGTCTAAACACGAGGCGGTTGGAGTGGTTGGGTGGAACAGAGTAGAGGTTCCTGGCACTCCTTTATCTTCTTCCAAGATGGATGGAAGAGAGGATTAACTCTGAAGTGGTAAAAAAGCTCCAACAACAGATGAGATACAGTATATAGAACAACTTCATTTCTTGACCAACTTGTTTCAGCTTGTGGGATAACCATGATGAAGTCCGCATGCCAAAATGAAGCTCTTCTATGTACTTGGAGATTTTGGGCCAGCAGTAAAAAGTGGTATATAACACAGGAGATTGCTGTTCATCTTAACAAATTTCCTTGTCAAACTACAATGAAACTGGCAGACACATTTGCCAGCATTAAATTACTATTTAACAGTGAAAATATTACATTGCATTACATTTCTGTGTAGAATAGAGACTTAGCAGCACCATACAATCAGCTGTTTGGTCACCATTATACTGTTTTTCTTGGTGTTCCTTCTGTTATTTCCACAAACAGGTCATTACTCTAAAATGTCTATAAAAACACCATCGCTCATGCCGAATAATCAGCATGTCTTCTCATCTTTTTTGAGCTAATTATCAGCTTTTGTTGTGTTTCCCTTGCTCCTTGAGCTGTACTGCCATGGCAGCATATACTGTATTCAACATATTAGCAACCGCACTGAAGATGAATGCTGGCTGAAGATGATTAATCGCTACACGAGTCCCTGTCATGGTGGCCCATTGCTAGTTAAACTTCAGCATTGTTCTCTGACACAAAAACACAGGAAACCACCTCACACATCCACAACAGCCAAAATCTAAACACAACATGAGTAAAATCATCACAAGACTGCTTTACATTCCCGTGAGCCATGTGCAAGAGGTCTTACTGTTCATAATCCGAACAGATGCCTCTTCAGCGTTGCTGTATTTTATGGCTACATGAGAATTTCGTAATGTCGACTGTGCTAACTGATGTAGTGGGACCTGACACAAGAATTTGCTCAGATGAGTTTAGTGTAGGTGCAAAAATTGATTACTCTATTATGAATTATCTTGAAAATTTGTTAAGTTCTTGGTAGTATAAATTGGGGATCTTCATGATGATGGCACTCTGGATTTAGCCATAGAGAAATGTGATGGAATCTGCACAGTACATATATAACTTGCAGGGGAAAAACTGTCCAAACCTTAATTTGGGGCAAACCCAGAAAATTAGCTTAAATGTTAAAGTTAATGGAAGTGCAATCATAAAAATACACAATATGGCTTGTTTGGAAGGGTTGCCAGGATGTAGCCTCTTCTCTCTAAAAAGAACATGGCAGCATGGCTTAGGTTTACAAAGTTGCAGTTGAACAAACCCCAAGACATCTGGAATAATGTCTTTTGGAGAGATGAGACCAAAATGGAGATGTCTGGAGATAATGCACAACACCACATTTTGTAAAAACCAAACCCACCTACTGTCAGTGCAGCTATGGAACTGGTTTTGGAGCCACAGGACCTGAGCACCTTGTAGTCATTGAGGTGACCACAAACTCCACTGTATACCAAAGTATTCTAGAGTCAAATATGAGGCCATCTGTACATCTAAAGCTTGGCTGATACTGGGTCGTGCAACAGGACCGTGATCCCAAGCACAGACGCAAACCTACAACAGAATGGCAGAAGAAGAAAAGAATCAAGGTATTGCAAAATTCCAGATCTCAACTGGACTCAAATGCTGCAGTGGAACCTTAAGAGCTGAGAATAAACAAATACTTGCAAAACTCAATGAACTGATGCAATGTTGTAGTGGGTCAAAATCCCTCTACAATGATGTAAGAAACTGAAAAGTCACAGAAAATTATTACTATATATTGTTCCTGCTAAACATGATTCTACATGAATCTCAGGGTGTACTTAGTTATTCACAGGAATGGAGAGACTCACATTACTTTAACTACCCACAGGCATTATCGAGATGGTTGATGATTGGCTGGCCTTGTCCTTAGAAGGACTTTGTAGTACCATCAGCATATTTTTTCTGGCTATGACCATAAAGGTTCCTTGATGATTCCTTGACATGTTTTTTTTTTTGATTGGTGAAAAATGTGCCCTAACCTTAATAAAGTAGCATACTTCTTCCAAA
The DNA here is from genome assembly GCA_015106715.1 of Bujurquina vittata. Classification (NCBI taxonomy): domain Eukaryota; kingdom Metazoa; phylum Chordata; class Actinopteri; order Cichliformes; family Cichlidae; genus Bujurquina; species Bujurquina vittata. Next base: position 10,776 of record VUQK01007957.1, on the reverse strand, counting down.
GAGCACTTTCTAATCTTTATTCCCAGTGAGCGCCAACTGGAAAACAGGTAGAAAGAAAGGTGATTTGAAAGGCAGCATGAATCAAACTGGAAATTTTGCAGGTATTTTGGGCCATTCACAATCACCTGATACCCAGAGAAGTCAAAAAGCCAAAGCCAAGTCCAAAAGCCATGTAAAGGTTTTGAAAGGTACCGATGATGGCGTTCTGACATGAGATCAGAAAAAGATCACGTGTCATTGCTTTCCTTCGGAGACACCCAGCAGGAAGAAAGTTGGTGGGAGGGTGATTGTGGATCAGGAACTAAAAAGAAAGAACTATATATGATGATGGATCAGATTTCCCTGTCTTCTCTACGTCTGCTGTCCCTTTCCTTTGATGTTTCAAGTGCTGAGCCCAGGTGCAGAGAGAAAGATGCATTTAACTGCGTATGTGCGAAGGAGACAGAGAGGTGAATGAAAACATTCCTCACCTGTCGTGGACCTGAGCATGGTTCAACTGACAGCTTATAAAGTGTGACCACTAATCCATTTGTTGCTCTTTGGGGGAATGGTTCAGCACTCAAAGAGGCAGGAAGACCGAAGGAGAAGGAAGGAGGGGGTGGACATGAGAAGAGGAGGTTACAGAGATAGCAGAGCAGATGAAGGAAGACTGTTTTTCTCCCACTTTCAATCATTTAAAAATTGTGTTTGCATCACCCACTTTTATGTGTCCCACTTTAGTACCTGGTCGCATCTGAATCAACCTAGGTTCTAAATTGATCTCCAATATACCCCAGAAACCTCTGAGAAAACCCATATTATCCACTATTGCCAACATGACACAGGGAAATGGGATTTTTTTTCCAGTGTAGTAATAAAGGGTTGTTAACTGAAACCAGCATGCTTTATGGGAATAGATTTTTGAATAAAGGTGTGCTTTTTCTCGTGAACTAAAGAATCAATGTGTTGTATTTCATTTTACACACCTACATTTCACATGATGCATGCTTTTGTACAAGTCTGGAAAATCAACTTAAAGGTTATATATGGTGACAAATTGAAACTAATAAAAACCGCTCTCTCCCTTTCTCTCTGGGGATTGCCGGGCAGACAAGGTCCTTGGCTGCCATGGGACTCACTGGCCAATTAGTGCAGAATTTGAGCGCTGTAACGAGCCTGGGAGGAATAAGGGGAGCTTGATTACAACACCTAAACCTTCCTGTCACCCCCAGCCAGCAGCCCAAATGTCTCACTGACAGCCAAGTCACAGCTGGGGATGCTGGTGTAAAATAACACAGCCCACACAGCTCTCTCTGTTCAGTACAATTTGTGAATGGACAGGCCTTGATGTGGAAACAGGGTAGCCATTTATCGGATTTCTTTCAAGCATTGTTTGAGTTTATTACAATGCTATGATGAAGACTTTAAATGTATCTTTCAGAGCTGCAGCCAGAGAGTGGGAGCGAGAGAAATACACAAAGCATAAGTGGCTGGTTTTTCCTACATGCCTGCTCGTGCTCAGGCCTTCATTTGGAATTCATGGCGTAAAAACCATAATAAACCATGAGAATGAATCATTCAGCAGGCCTGATTTGCTTGGCCAAACTTGGGCTTGGAGTTTATTTGTCTCTGTTGACATGAATGGCTAGGAAAGGGCTGGATTCAGTCATCCCTGATAGAGCAGAATTCAAGAATACGTAAGACACCTGTAGCTTGGTTCACAGATCAGGTTGTCCACTAATTTCATCCCTGACCCCTCCACATGCCAGTATGCCCTTGGGCAGGACAGTGAGCACCAAGCTGCTGTGGATAATAGGCCCACTGCCTGATAATGAGTGTATGTAATGTCCTTCTTCCCTAACCCTAACCCTAACCCAAGGTTAAAAAGCACTATATATACCATAGATTGGTACATTTACTATTTTTTTCTTTGGAAACAACACTGGAAAGATTTGCACATAGCCTGTTTCCATTCGGGAATGTTTCAAACCAACATCACATGTTTCATAAAATATGCATTTGTTTCCAAATACTTAGAGATCACGCCGTAGAAACAAAATGAAAAAGATAAACTAGCACCTCATGTTAATTAGGGAAGCTAAAAGTAGGGTGTCCCAGATTCTTAGAGCTTAGCTACTAATAGCTCACACAAGTGTGTGAGCTGGAGAAGAACCAAACCCCTGAAAAATCCAGGAAAAGCTCCACCAGCTCATTGGGGAACACTGTGCCCTCAAAACGACTCGACCTGGCCACCTCAGATGTCATCATGTTCCACTGTATTCCCGGTGTGATACCGGCACCAAAGTATTCTGTTGATGCCAATATTATCCTCAGTGTCAGCTCATATCTGCCGTCAGCCTGCTCCTAATGCACAGTGACAGGAGCCCCGCTGTGAGGACCCCACTCTGTCTTCTGATCGGGCATCCAGATGGACAGCTCAGCAGCAGGAGGGGACCTGATATCAGTGTCAGCAATCAGATCTCACCCTCTGAGAGCTTGTTTATGTGTGTGTGTGTGTGTGTGTGTGTGTGTGTGTGTGTGTGTGTGTGCGTGCGTGTGTGGGTCTGTTCAACATGTGTGTGGCCTACACTAGCCTGCAGAAGTGAAAGACATCAGGATTGTGCTGTCACAGCAGGAGAAGAGATGATTTACTTGTCAGGGGGCTGAGGGACAGGAAGGCAGATACAGCTAACAGATAAATGCTCTGCTGCTGGTGGGATAATGTAAAGATGCTAGGCAATACTGCTGGGACAGTACAGCTGAAGGACCATTGATGCAGAGCGAGTTAGGGCACAGGTTGTCTGCCTCCTAGAGTCATGTTTGTTTCAAATTGGGATTCATATCATGTCACCTCCTGTCTCTTCGGCATTTTTGACTGTACTTTCTTTTCACGCCTAGAGTTATAACTTCCTGTGGCCATGTGGTTCTAATATGACAACATGCAATCAAGCTGCTTCGCACATATCAAAAACTGGTAAAAAGCATTGTTTCTGTAATGTGTTAATTGCAACCTAATGTGAGCATGCCACTTATTTTCATTGTATGCCGGGTACAAGTAACATCGGGCAGTGTTTTGCAGTTTGAGTGAGAGGACCGTGTCACTGTAATTTAGTTTGGGGAAGTAATTTTAGTTTCCAGCAATTACAAAAACAATCCACTTGAGATAAAACGATTATTGTGTGGCCTTCATTGTCACAATGATGTTTTTGTTTTGGTTTGTGGTATAAATCCAGCTCATGCTTTTCCTTTACAGCAGCAGGATTTTGCTTCTGCACAGAAGCCCAAAGTCACTCATTGTTTAGTTTACTGTTTACGTAAAACATTTGTTTCATTACATTTTGGGTCACAGGTTATCAGTAAACAGTTTGGATTCCTTCATGAGCTGATGCAGAGGTCATCCAAATGACTGTGACTGTGTTGGTTATAGATAATAAACGGCTCCAGGCCAACCTCTGCACCATTTACTGACCATGCATTGGATAGCCCCAAAATTATGTCAATAATAAATCAAGAAAATTTGTAATATCGATATTTCTGATGATACAGAAAAAATATTGAACAGTGCTTTATTGAGGCTTGCAGTTTGCAGGCAGCAGCACTTCTTAGTGCAAGAAAATAAAAGGCATTTTCCATCCTTCCTTTCCAAAGAGCTACTACCACTGATGGCACTCTTACTAATTTGAAATGTCTATATTATCTAATGTTTATTGAGAAAAGGTGCCAGCAGCAGCACCACCATTACAGTGCAATAGTAGTGACAGAGCATTCCATTCAGTTTTCCCTGGAAAATTTCAGTCTATATAACTCCTTAATACTTTAGCAATAACTGAAGTAATTTAACCTTGTAAATTATCGGCCTCCACAATGTTATAACATTGTGAAACAAAAATCCTTTTCTACCTGGGATGTTCTATCTTAGATCAAACTTTTTAACCAGCTATTTAAAGCCCTGCTTTTCCACAATATGACCACATCAGTAATTTCCATCCACATTTTGCCCTTGCTGTCAAATGCAGTGCAGCTACACTCGGCGATGTCATTTGTTTACATTTGGGTCTCATATCACCAGCTGCTAGCATCTCCTCCTTCACAGCCTAATGTTTCTCGACGGTGTGGTTTTGCCTTAAGTGGTGAAACGTGTTTATTGTTTCCAACTTTTTCAGAAAGTTTTCTTGCATATTTTGTAAAGTATTGCACTTTTTTGGAGGTTTCCAGCTTCCCTTTTAGGTACTAAATCATGAAGGCTTGACACAGCTCTTGCTCCCAAACCTGTCTGGGCGCGGCTCTGTGTTGCACAAACCAGGAAATGTAAATGTGTGGTGTTGCTATAGTAATGATATTGCGATTGGAACATTTTCTCTAACGTCTGTTTCACCTCCACTGCCGCAAGGACAAATACGGGAGCTCTTTACCTCCCTCACACCATAACATCTGTATTGATTTGTTAAGCTTTTACCTTTTAAGCTCCATAATGTATTATATACTGTTCAAAAAATTTTATTTACTTTTAAATAAAGTAGAACACCCCAGAAAAATTAACAATATGACAACACAAACTAGGTCAACATGATACAATTTTCAGTAAACAGGGAGCACAATTAAGCTATTTTGTTATAGGTTGTCTTTAATGTTTTGGCTGCTGTAACACAATGGCTTCTGTGATAAATTAAATATGTCTTCCCTTATATTATGTTATCTCATCTTGTCTTATTTTAGAGATTGAAAAAGCACAATTAACTGATTGTCTCTAACAAAAATTTTACCAACAAGATCAAAATTATTTGAGATCGTTTAAGATTTAGTCGACAAACGTAATTTGAATTTAGACTTCTCTTTAATAAAATTAACACAACTGAACTCAACTTGACTGTTTAGACTGTTGACAGTACAGACACTGGCAATCATCATCCAGGGTCAAAATCATTCAACCCTTATTAATTCAACTGTAATCTTAAGCTAAGTTAATGTCAGAAGAAGCAGCAAAGTCTGTGCTTTGGGAAGTGACTGACAGGACAAGATGGTGTATAAGGAGATGAATATTACCCTGTCATTCCAGTGTCACTTCTACAGTCTCTGTAAATGATATCCAAGCTGGGGCACATGATAGCTGGCTTGCTGCGGGGAAATGACAAAATAAATACTATCAGGGAATAAAGGTTATGCCACATGTGCAAGTTGGAGGCTGAGGATGCAGGGAGTGAGAAAAAAAAAAACCCTTATCTGCTTATAGCATTTGGAGGTATAGCCTTCTGCACAATCGTGAGGTAGAAATGAGAGAAAAATATCTTGTCAGAAAAATAATCAGATTTCCTGAAAATGGCTACAAACTGCACCACCTTTTAAGTTTAATTAATTCCATGGTCCATGCACATTATAGAATATGACTGCAAATGTAGCCGTAAGACTTTACCTGCATCCAGTGTTAATCACTGGATGCAAAACGTTAACGTTAAAAACGTTAAATCGTTCTGCACAAAAGCCTCAACAAAGAGCCCCTGATTTGTATACTTGACAAAAACAGGTGATCATTAGCTTGCTATAGCTGGATCACATAATTACCAGATCATGATTATCTTGTACATTACAGCATAATTCAATTTTGAAATAAAATGTTGTTGAGAAATTGAGTCATGTTGCAATAAGCTACAAATGATCGTGGCGATTTGTGAATAATTTAATGACTGAGATCTGAGACTCTGTTTAACTCCACTGTGCAAAGCACCATATTAACTTGTCACTGCTGGACAGGGGGACATAGCCTGCAGCAGTGCACATAATGACAAATGTAAAGGTCCCTTCATGGTGGGCTACACCTCAAATTAAAATCTAATATTGAACAGTGAACAGGCTTATGACATTTAAGCTGCAGATGAAACGGCACCACACCATTTCCATTCTTTTGGACAGGGACAAATTTGTACATCCCTCAAAACCTCCATTTCTGAAGTACTTAAAGTGGATGGACAAGTTAATGAAACTCAGCAGTATAAAGGCCCCCTCCCCCCGCGCACCCCCAATTTCCTTGATTGCAGTTCTCGGTGAATTAAGGAGATATTGTTTAGGATTTGTACACTGGTAATACAGCTTGAACAGTATTACAGTATGGAAAATAATTTATGCACTATGTCACTGACAGGTCAGCTGAAATAAGAATTTGAGCTTCAGTGCCAAATAGATCACATCAAGGCCACGTAATCAAGCAATTTGACATATCCAGGATGAACTGTGCCATGAGCCTTGATCACCATGCAGATACTGCAATATATTTTTCATATGCCACATTTCATAGTAGAGTACTGATAATACTGCTTCTCATAAAAATGTTTCATTAAACTGAGATAGGATTTTTTTATACAATGACATATCAGGGCACCTGTTGTGTCTCTTGTATAACATTTAAATATTATATTGATATTTAGATAGCTAGAGTGTTCAAAGTGACATTTTGTTTTTAGCCATACCATGCTCCACTACTCTGGCCAAGACCAAAAGTGTAGCAACGGCTAATGGATTATTTAATATGAAAGCTTGTAAATGCATTTCTTTTTCTCCCAGAAGGATGAATACTAATCACTTTGATGATAACAGGTATTGATAGACATGCAGGATGGCTGTAATATACATCCAATAATAATTATAATAATATACATCTTGACTGCTACAGCTGAATCGAAAGACCAACGGCATTCAAATTTCCTTCAAGAGTTAAGCTGAACTAGGATACTGTGTGAGTGAATTCAAAGTCAAAACTAATAAGTAAAAACGAAATAATAATAGTGAAAATATTCAAATGAAACAGATTCACACAATACAAGTGTAAGTGTCATCACGTGCGCAGCGCAAAAGGAACAAAGCACAGTAGTTACAAGAGGATGTCAGAACATGAAGTGGGCAGAGCATCCCCCTTGTGTAAAGCTGGCTAAAATAGAATGTAAAGGTCACACAAAGAGAAACACATGCACACACTGTCACACACACCCTAAGGCTTTCGGAGGAAAGGTTGAGTGGCAGGTAGCAAGGTGAAGCATCAGTCATTGTTAAGCCTGATCACTCGTTTGGAAGCTTTAGGCTCCATAGGGATGTGTGTGTGTGTGTGTGTGTGTGTGTGTGTGTGTGTGCGCGTGTGTGTGTGTGTGTGTGTGTGTGTATCTGCTACCATCTGGTGGCACAAAGATGACATAACAGGTTGATACATTGTAGTGACACTGAAATAGGTTCTGCTGTTTGGAGTATTGGAGTATAAGTATTAGTGTGTTAAACATTTTCTTTTTCAGGCATTCCTCTCCTCTCCCCTATTTGATCTCCTCCCATCAGCCTGGCTCTATAATCACTGCTCATGGAGGTTGGCTCACTAGTTGGCATATGCTCAATCCCAGAGGCTGCATCTGCTACCTGTTTGTTCCAATTAACAGGCCCATGATACTGTACTGACGCCTCTTCAATGGGTTAACAGATGCCACAATTAGCCACTCATTTGAATAGCTGCCTGCTTAGTGTGAGGGCCCTTGTTGCATCATCTCCAACTGTGGGGACCGCCTTTTATCTATTTGCCTTTTTTTCTTGTTGCCTCTCAAATGAAGCATGGGAAGGCGAGGAACCCCCACTGTGTTGAGCAGTCTTTTTCACTAGATCCCTGAATTATCTCTCCAGTCTCACTGCTCCAGCTGATGGTGAGACACTGCTGAATGGCAAAATGCATTGCATACAGTACACTCCCCTCCAAATGTCTTGGAACAGTGAGGCCAGTCCCTTTATTTTTGCTGTAGACTGAAAACAATTTGACATTAAATGATGAATATGATGAACATGTCAGCTTTTATTTTCTGGTTTTTACATCTTGATCTGAAACAGAACTCATTTTTCTTGTGAGCAAAAGTATTGGAAGATGTGACTGACAGGTGTGTTTTGTTACCCAGGTGTCATTTAACATTGATTATTCAAACAATACAGAGTGCCGAATGTCTACGCTCGGCTTCAGATTTGGGTTTTGGGTGTGCAAACTGTGCATTTACAGTTAGAGGAGTCATTCCACTCAAAAATTTTCCACTTTTAAAAAGCTAAAAAAAACGTGGCACTGTTGCCTTACAGCATGAAGGTCCTGGGTTCAAGTCCACCATCTGGGGCCTTCCTGTGTGGAGTTTGCGTCTTCTCTCCAGGTACCGTGGCTTCCTCCCACAGTCCAAAGACATGCAGTTACAGCAACTGGCAATTCTAAATCGGTGTGAATGGTTTTGTGTGTCTCTCTCTGTATTAGGCCTGTGACAGACTGGCGACCTGTACCCTGCCTCTTGTGCTATGGCAGCTGGGATAGGCTCACTATCACTGGGTAGCCTCTGTGACCCTGAAAAAGATAAGCGGAAGAAAAAAATCATGGAGAGATGGGTTTAGCCATTAGTATAAATTTAGCTGAGTTTAGACATATATGTATGTATGTATATATATATATATATATATATATATATATATATATATATATATATATATATATATACATATATTATATATTTTTTTTTTTATTTTTTTTTTTTTTATATATATTTTTTT
>VUQK01007955.1:18793-30552 GCA_015106715.1 Bujurquina vittata | reverse complement strand
AAAAAAAAACTCGCATGCTCAAGTGACAGAAACATGAAACATTTACCTAAAAGAAGAGACTAGACAGACACACACTAAGGAAGTTGTTGATTTTTCTCCCATCCTCAAAGGGATAAAGATAAATTGTGTACCATTGCTCAACTTTCAGTGTAGCCTTTCTGCGTGACCTTTATGGTAGCGCTGGTATCATTTGTCCTCGAGCTGTCTTTTGCAGACAAAGGCACACAATATCTCGAATCTTCGCTGCAGCGTGTGCAAGTGCATCTTCACAGAATTTTTAATCAGGCCGCGCTTTCTTTTGTTAGTTCGAGCAATGCAGAATCAGCTGTGGGTGGCCGCTCTTGTGTGCCGTAGTTATCAATTTTTGACATAGTGGCAATCAATAATATCTTACGCTGGCACCTGATAGAAGTCACCTCTGCCTTTATCTTCAGACGCTGTTTGCTCACCTTGTTTTCGGCAACAAGCGGTTCCAGCCTGTCTTTGAGTAGGTCCTTTAAAATGAAGTAGTTCCTTTTTTAACAGGAAACTTTTCCTCCAGTTTCTTTTTTACAAAGTATATGCAGGCTAGGTAGGTATTTTACATATAAAGCACAGCAAACCTTATTTAATCTCTACACAAAGTGCCGTTGCTTGGTTCTCCCCTGGCGCTGAGATTTTTCTCCCGTGCTCCAACTAGATGGATAGCCCTCTAGCCCTCTAATTAGCATGAGCAATGTTCCTCTGACCAAACCACTATCCAGTTCATCCTCACACTTTATCAGAGATGTGTGTGTGCATGTGCAGTTTCTCTCTTTCTCCCAGGTTGGACTATCTCGTGCAAGGGCATACAAATTCTCCCCTGCGTTGTCCTTGATAATGAAGTCCTTAATCGTAATCGAATTTCAAAAGATCACCTGAATTTATATGAAGAGTTTTTGATTGGAGCTGTGTGCCAAAGGAGAGCCAGAGGCAGTGTATCAAGAAGAGGGCCTCTATAATACAGGGTCTACTGTACTTTGACCATTCTCTTCCTCTTTTCCCTCCAGCTCTTAATGAGGTGGAAACAAGAGAGAGCCCAGATTTCTTTTATGTTGTGAAAATCCACAGATGTTTTTCAATTAATCATTCTGTCCCGGCAAAAATCTTTTAACTTGCCTAAACTAATTTCAGACATCTCAGTTTTCTCCTGTGGGGGAAATCTGTTAATGCATCTGTGATGCCAGATCTACAACATCTGGTTGCTCTTGCAGTAATGTGACTTTTCTGATATTCAGTGTAATGTTAAGTACTGTATATGGCCTCCTCTAGGACTGCGACTATAAGTTATTTTTAATATCAGTTAAGGTGGGAAAAGGCTTGGTTTTGCATTTGTTATGTAGCCTGCAGTATAGAGGCAGACGGGGAATGAGTAGAAAGAGAAATGTCATGCAACAAAACCACCCAGCTGTATGCTATGTGCCTTAACCAGCTACCAGAGTGTCCTGCTGATATCCAATTCATTCACTTTCCAACACTTTGCAGGTGGACAGACTGTGTAGGCAGTCATTTTCATGTATTGTGCTAGCGCGGTTTTTAAAGGAAGTGCATCTGTGTCTGCTCTGTGCCGTTGCAGCTGCACTTGTGGAAGATGTTGTAGAAAAAGACTTCTTAGAAAGAGCGAGAACCTTGATTACTCTAGCTTGTAACAATGTTTTTTGTCTGCAGCCGGCTGAATGATGGCTGAATCTGTAGTTTGACATGTGTTCAATAGACGGGGCTTCTTTTGTCTGCTTCCCAACTCATGCCCTTTTCTCAAAGCCAAAGGAGTGGTGCCTGTCATTTTGTCAGCCATTCATACAGAGGTCAAGGATGGGTGCCCACTAGCCCTTCTGTCAGCCCTCATCTACTGACTGATGGGCGGATGGCGAGCGGAGGACATCACAGGAAGTTGCCCAGCAGCGGTCTCAGCCAGACTAGTGGTTTGGCATCACTGCAGAGCTTTTCAGATTGCCTGCCTGGTAGTGTAACATCAGGTTTATCGTCTCCATGATGATTTGCCTCTAAAGCTTCAGCAAACACTTCTGCCGGAGTATAAATGCTGCGAGCAAATGAGGCGTGATCAAACAGCTGGCAGGCAACATGGCAATGCAGAGTGAGAGGCCATGGCAGATGATGTCTGATGGGTAAAGCATCATTTGCATTTTCCTACTGTAGGACAGATCCAACAAATCTTTCTTTGCTGCAGACTCATTTTAGTGTCCATCTCATCTAAAATTGAAGTCCTAAGATAGACTGACAAAGGTAAGCAATTTAACCAGACAGTATGTCTAGATATTGTCCCTCTGTTGTAAGTTTACTGATAAATTCTACGTTACCTTTGATTACCATACTTTTATAACTGAGTCCGTTCCCTGGGTTTCCCTTCATCAATGGGCAAGAGTACTGTGGGAATTCGGTACCTTAATAATGCTTATTGATTGGCAAAATATAGTTTTAAGTACATTTACTCAAGTCTTGTACTGAAATGCACTTTTGATGCAATAGTTGCTCTTATGTTTCTTTCCACTATTACTCCCTCATATCTGGAGAACAACCGCTTGCTAATGCTAATGGCCGTGTCGCTAGCTCACAATCAGGAGCCAGCACATTGATGTACAGAATATTATTATGAAATGGGCCACATACTTATACAATACTTTAGGTATTACCATTAGTAATAATAATATTTTTTATGCTAATACTTTTGTACTCTTAGTGCAGTATTGCTACTTTTACTTAAATAACAAATTTATTTAAAGAAGTTTTTTTGAATACAAAATTCTTCAGACTTCCTTGTACAGTAATACCATCAGGGAGACAGGGATTGATTGTTGGTCCCTCACTCTGCTACCACACTGGAATCGTGCCTGAAGGTGCCTCATAGCCATTTTTGATCAATTTGCTGAATGTATATAATATCGGTATTTGTGTTTGGCTGAGAGTTCTTTGCAGCTGAATGTACAAGGCTGGCCAATTTGCAAATTTGCCCAATTTGCCCTATATCAGTCTTTACACACTGTTAGCCAGCAGCTAGCTTCAGTTTCTGTTTGTAGTTTCTATCTCAGCGCAAAAGCAAATGTGCTTATTTTCTAAACTATTATTATTTTTTCTTGCATACTTTTCATCCAGAGTTTACTGTCGTGCGTGGCATTTGGATACGGCTGTGAGAACTTTTCTAAATATGAGGAGCAAGGCATCGGCATTCAGTGGCACAACATCGGCAAGAGTCCTGAAGAAGGGGAACACTACACCTTCATCATATCCATCATCATGATGCTTGTTGATGCTCTTATATACTGGCTGCTCACCTGGTATATTGAAAATGTCTTTCCAGGTAATTTCTTTCTTTTTTTTTTTTTAGAGCAGATTCATCACAAAAACAATACCAGTGGTTGATGTTTAAACTTTGTTGTATGATTTTGGTGATGCTTTTGTGTGTGTGTGTAAAACACGGAACGATGCAACTGTGTTTAACATCAAGGCATTTTAATATCCAGCAGGCTAGCCTTTATATTTTTCTCAGACTATTAAAACAATCTAATTAAAAGAGCACAGGATTTGTGCCAGGCTGTCAGGAGGAAACCCATGTTGTAAAGTAGCATATTCCCTTATACCAGGCCAATATTAAAAAGTGAATAATGTGTTCTGAAATTGATCCCAGGTCAATATGGAATCCCCAAGCCATGGTACTTCCCTTTCTCCGCATCTTATTGGCGTGGAACAGCATCCGTGACTGATGATAAGCCTGATTTTCTTGCAGACTCCAATATACATGACGGTAAACTGCGACCTGATCTTCATATCTCACCTTCGGTGTGTAATGTGCGGTGTTTGTGACATTCTCACAAGCTGGTTTCGTGTACTGGTTAATTGGAGTCGCAAACAAACATTAGCACCTTATTCGTCATGTATGGTGAGAACAGAGTTTGACACTTTGAGGTGAAAAAAGTGAGTCTTAAGAAAGGAATTTGCTAAAAAAACAAAACAAACATTTCCAGTTAACAGGTTATTAGCTTGTTCCTGGCTAACTATATGAATGATAAGTTTGACAGATAAAATTTGTTAAAAATTTGTGTTTTTACAAATTACATTTACACATGCTGAAAAAAAACTTCAAAATTATTAAATTTTTTTTCAGCATGTGTAAATGTTACTGATTTAATGTGTCTTTTAATTACATTTATTCATATGAGAGTGTGTGTGTGTGTGTGTGTGTGTGTGTGTGTTTGTATAATGGTTTGCATTTCCTTCTGAAGAGTATCTGGAGAAACCACCACCCAACATGAAAGCAGGTGTCTCAGTCCGCAATCTTGTCAAAATCTACAAGACTGGGAAGAAGCTCGCCGTGGATGGGCTGAGCGTGGACTTCTACGAGAACCAGATCACATCATTTCTTGGCCACAATGGAGCTGGGAAAACAACCACAATGTGAGCTCAATTATCTTTCTCTCCCATGTTTTACAACTTGGTTGAGTGTTCAGTTAACTTCACAGAGTTCAACTGATCTATATTGTACACAATGCCAACTGTACTCCAGCTCTATTATTTAAGTGGTCACTGTTTTCAAAGAGTGGCATCTTCTGAGAGGACATTTATCACAGAGGCTCAGCTGCTGTGTTGATAGTGGGAGCTATCTAATTGCTGCTTAAAAAATAGCAAAAAGGTTGGAAGGGGTTTAGGATGACAGGAAATAAATGAAACCCAGCCATCCAGAAAGTATGAGCGACAGAGAGAGCAAGTGATGCAAGACTAAGGGCTAGAGGGAAGACATCCGTGCAGAGCGACTGCAACGAAACACAACAGAGCACAATAAGAGAAAGGACAGTGGAAGGACTCTGTCGGCCTCCTAAGCTCTGTTAGTGAGATGTATTACGGTACAGTTAGGTTTGTGTCCAAATAAAACAAGTATTTCCAATTTGTGCATGCATTTTATTTTTGATCTCATATTTCTGCATATGTTAAATAGTCCGATGCAGTACTTTTTTCAGCAGTTGATATTTGTACCAGTCTTTCCTTTATGGAATCATGTGCGTGTCACTCTAATGTTGCTGCTCTTAATGATTTTAATTATTACTTGGTAGCTTGATCCATAATAATGCAAATAATCAGCAAAATAATAAGTAATAAATAAGTAGATACCCAGCCTGTGCCACCCCATTAATGTGTTCGTTATCAAGCAAAGAATATAATTACTTTTTTTTATTTGTTAATTTTTTTCTGTAGGTCAATTCTGACTGGACTGTTCCCACCCACATCAGGGACGGCCCTCATCAATGGTTATGACATTCGCACGGACATGGACTGTATCCGGACGTACTTGGGAATGTGTCCGCAGCATAATGTTTTATTCAATGAGTGAGTGACTTTAGCAGAGAGTTTTACATCCATGTTGCCAAGTGGGCACTGGTTTAATCGTGCTTCAAGTGTATGGAAATAAAAGAAAGAAGGATTACTACACCACAGATCAATCGTGTATTGGTAACGAGGGCTCAGTCAACACACCGCTTTCCCATTCCTTTTTTTTTTTGTCTTTTAAAATTGAAATGCCCTTACCTTAATTGGTTCACTAAAAGTCTCCTAAAGACATAATTCCCAACCATTATTCCGCTTTTCTGTTTCACTTTTGATTCATCCTTTACTTCTCTCTCTCCACAAACTGATTTTGTGAAATGAGACACAAGTCTTACATCATAATTATGGCTGAGCACCTGCAAATTACTTTCATTAATATTAATTCCAGACAGTGAAAGCATCTATATTAAGCAGGGTTAAAATATTCATGCAAACATAGAGGTGTGGGCATTACGACGTATCATGGCCTCACCTGTGAAGCAGTCACGAAATACTGATGTATGTAAGACTTTATTATGTGAGACTTTGTTTTACTTCACAGACCTCTGATTAGAATGGTGCCTTGAAAAACACATTAATAGCTAAGTATGGCTCAAAAGAGCATCATCATCATGTGCCAGTTTGGCAGGCGTTATGATGTCATTTCCACCTTTGCAGGCTGACAGTGGAAGAACACATTTACTTCTATGCCCGGCTGAAAGGACGCAGTCGCCAAGAGGTTAAAACTGAGATGGACCAGATGATTAAGGATGTTGGATTGCCACATAAACGAAAAGAGCTCGCTAAGAACCTGTCAGGTGTGTGTGTGTGTGTGTGTGTGTGTGTGTGTGTGTGCACGTATGTCATCATATTTGGGATTTGTGTGTTTGAAAAAGTCTTGGCACTGGAGACACATGTCAATTTAGCTTTTGATGTGTCCTCCGTGCAGTCATTTCCCCTGGGAAGGAATATTACGTATAGCTTATCCCGTCTATTCAGGATTTATTGCTCCTCTACCACACATTCACTGTACCTGTGTGTCACAGGTTGTAATTCATTGTCTGGGGGTCATGAGCAAGTCCTACTTGATAAATTGTCCCCAGTCATGGATTGCTTGTGAGCAAAATCACTGAAATATGACTTTCAAGGTTGATCTATGCTGACATTTCCACTACATTAGCACTACAGTGGATGCATTTTGAAGAGCTTGCTAAGAGAGTTCAGACTGCAATAATGCTAGGCTGGTGTATCTACTTCTCTGCCATCAATCATTTCATGGCAATATGTTAAAAGATGGGAAGATAGATTTCAGTATATTCTGTAATCATTCTTCAATATTGTACCCATTTTGCATCTGAAACTTTATTTTGACAGATGGTTGTGTAGGATTTGCAACGGCTTACAGGCTGAATGAGTTTGTGTGTTCCTTTGCTGTATGTGGGTACGCGTTTTCAAGCCGTGATGTGTTTTTAAGCTGTTCTGTCTTTCAGGTGGCATGCAGAGAAAGCTGTCGGTGGCCATAGCATTTGTCGGGGGCTCGAAAATCGTCATTTTAGATGAACCTACGGCAGGAGTGGACCCCTACGCCCGCAGGGGTATCTGGGAACTGCTGTTAAAGTACAAACAAGGTATGAGATCAGTGGTAAGAACCAAGGCTCCACTAAAGGCTTTGAAGCCCCCTTATGTTTGTAGAATTGACTGGAATGCAGAGAGCACATGTTTGATCTGTCTCAAACCGAGAAACTTTCCAAAACTGAGCCCAGCTCAAAGTAAACTTTAAACTGACAAGGCTTAAATGTATCCAGGATGAGAGCTGTTAAGGTAATGAAGCGGCCAGTTCCCTGCAATGTAATTCTTTTTTAGCCTCGCTGTCGGTGACACTCAATCACGGATGCAGAGAAATTGTGAACTGTACTTAAACAGATTGGAATGCGAGTGAAGACAAGTAAATCCAAGAAGAAGCTTTAATTGACATGGCTATTTAACAGAGTCCATAATTGTCTGCCAAATCAGTCAGCTTGTCACTCTCTGTCCTTAATATACTTTGTGGTTGCTGGTGGCTGTAAGCAGGACACGGACATTATAGTAACATATTCTCTCAACAGATGTCTAAATGTTTAATGTGCATTGAGCGACATTCCGCCCTCTCTATGTCATTAGCTTTTCTCTCTCTCTCTAATCAAGTCTTCACTTCAATTGGGAGCCCTGAGATAACTCCGTTATAATGAGAACCCCCCACATCCAGGCTGGTTGAGTGAGTCATGTTTTGTGTCCCTCCGCTCTTATTTGCACCGCAGTGTTACTAAGGTTTGTCATTAAGCAACAAAAAAGGCTACAGGCGGTCTATTTGTATGGAAAAGCTTTAGGCTGACGCTGGACTTAATACCGCGCTTCTTTATAGCTAATTAAGTGTGAAGTTTTTGTCACACAGACAGGTTGACCACGATGCTCCAAGTGTGTGTTGTTTTTTTATTAAATTCACTTGGGGCTTATTTGGTCGGTGGCAGCTGAAACTGTTAAAATGACTCAAGATGCAAAGGAACACTAACATGGTGTGTGTGCTCCTGTAGCATAAATTAAACCCTCAGTGCATGTTTAAGTTGAGTACTGGATATTCATCAAAAAGCTAAAATTACATGCTGGTTGATTTGTGCATTTAAGGTGGGTTTTAATGTCCCTTCTGTCATATTTCCTTCGAAAATTACTGCAAAAGGTGACGATTTAAAGCAAAAATTAGCAAATTATGAATTTTTAATTATTAGCCATTACGGGAAGTTGATTACTATTAAATTACCCCAGTCATTATGTTGTAAAATGGGCCTTGAGGATGATATTAATATAATGGATACTATACATTTTGTGTTAGCTCTGTGACAGCTGGGATTAGGCTCCACTGGTGGTTCTCTGGGTGAAAATCCCTTTGCTGATGCCAGAGGTCAAAGGAGACAGACCAGACTGATTCAAACAGAGCAGTCAAGGCAGTAACTCAAATAACCACCTGTTAAAACCAAGAGGAGCATCTCCAAACCTTGAGGCAGATGAGCTACAGTAACAGAAGACCACACCAGCTGCCACTGCTGTCAGCTTGTTTGCACAGCTCACCAAATGTGGACAAAAGAAGATTAGATTGGTCTTTTTCTTAACACACTTTGGCCCCTTCTTACTAACTGAGGATCGTTTCAGTGCCACAGCCTACCTAAGTATATGCTGACCATGTCCATCCCTTTGTGACCGCAGTGTACCCATCTTCTGATGGCTGCTGCCAGCAGGATAACACACCATGTCATTAAGTTCAGACCATCTCAAACTGGCTTCTTGAACATGTCAATGAGTTCTCTGTACTCAAATGGGCTCCACAGTCACCAGATCTCAGTCTAACACATTTGGGAACATCTGGAACAGATGTGCAGCTGACAAAACTGCAGCAACTGTGTGATCCTGTCATGTTAGTATGGACCGACATCTTTGAGCGTTTTCAGCAACCTTTCGAATCTATTCTATGAATAATTAAAACAGAAGGGGGTCCAACTCAGTATTAGCAAGGTATGCTTAATACGGTGGCCAGTGAATATATTCTCTAGAGGTTTTCTCATCTTGATGTCTTGTTTTACCAGTTGATATCAGCAGCCATGTAGATGCAGTAAATTAAGATTTATGCAACAAGCAGTACATCACAACATTACCTTAAATCCTTCCCTGACACCAAGAATTGTGAGAAGCGAGGTGCTACGAAAATGTCTGAAAACATTCAGACTTCTGCAATAGGAGAAAGTAACTGATGTATAGATGTATAGATTTTGACGAGGATTTTGACGAGGAATGTGAGAAAAACAGCATCCAGTTAAAGTGAAAATAAATAATGAGTATCTATTTGTACTCAAATAGAGTACAAATTACAAATTACCAGTCACTCTTTCGGTGCATACCTGTTTAGTGACAAAACTCAAGCTGGATGATTGTAATCGTCCCTTTTACCGCTGACTCTGAATGTATTGGTGTTTGTTTTTGCACTATACACTATACGTGTATATATGCGTTTTTAAATACACATTCTTTTAAGGTTGAAGCCAGTAATGCAGCACACGCAGCATAAATTTTTTTTAATGCGATGCTAGTTGTCCTCATGGTTCAAGCTCCTGCACTGTTAGTCTTTCAGGAAAGCGCATTGCATTCAGGTGTAATTTTAAACCGTTTTACAGTGAACACAGCGCCATCTGGTTATTATAACTCCCTGGACAGGCTGTAAATGGCGTGAAGGTAATTTCAAAATTTATTTAGCTGAATTGATTGCCACAAACAACCGTTAATACAGTTTTGTCCAGTAATTCATCTTACCGCCGATGCACATAATATGTGTCCAGCCTTTCCCAACCACTGTGAAATCCATTTCTATCAACTTGATTTAGAGGGAAGGAAGCTAAATAAAAGAACCCAGATTTCCAGCTTCCCTTTGCTGTACGCGGTGCGAGTACTAGCAATTTACCTGAACACACCCAACTCCATTTGATATATCACTTTGCGCTGTAATGCACCACAACACACTATAAATCAGAATACCTATGTGGGCCATCTGCAGTCCAAACACATTTATTTTTCCCCCAACTCATGGATGATGCAGTGCTTTTTGATTTTTTCCCCCTCTTCTCTTATAAACCACAACAAATCCCCAGGAAAATCATCTGAAAGTTTGAGCATCCCAAACAAAATGAGCTGGCGCAGTCAAACTAAACCTCAAATCTCCTCAGCCCTCCCCCTTCACAAGCATAGCTTTCTTCCTGCATATGTTAAATTGACTGGGTTGTGGGCTTTCATTCAACTTGGGCATTTTGCTGGAGTTTATAGAGAGAGAGATCCAGGCTTGCTTGGCATATGATAAAGCAGCAATACTTAACCGAGAAGGGATGGATTTAGCTGCTCAGCTGGTGGCAGTGCACAAAGTGGGTGGGGTGGGGGGCTGGGGGTACACAGCGGAAATAGTTGGCCAAGCAAAATGCCCACCTTGTGCTGCCGTTGATGACCTCTTGAGTGTGTCCTTGTTTCTGGGATGATGTGACCTGTACAGGATACAGATACACAGATTTAACAAGCTCAGTGTAAAAACAGCCTTGCTCAGCAGAGCACCTGACCTTTTGCAGTAAACACCCAGCAATTCAGTAAAGAACTAAAGTACTATGTACTAGATGTTTCTCTCATAATTGCCTTCTTATAATTTGCTTTTTGTTAAATCTAAAATTGAGTTTAGCACCCATCTCATTACATTCAAAAGGCTAAATGATCAAGTGCCACCATATTTTAGAGACTTCATAGTACTGCAGAGCACCCATAGAGCACTTAATTCTCAGAGTGACGGCTTACTAGAGTTCCCAAAAGTAGAGTGGAGGAGGCGGAGCCTTCAGCTGTCTGGCTCCATGCCTGGGGAACCAGCTCGCAGTTGAGGTTCAGGAGACAGAAACCTCCACTAATACTATAGTAACTGGGCTTTAAACTTTCCTTTTGATATAGCTGATAGTTAGGCTGGATACAGTGAGCCTGAACCATCCCTTAGTTATGCTGCGATCCCATGATGCATTATGCGCTTCTCCATCAGTTCCCTCTTTTTCACTCCCCGTGCAGTTATGACTGTTGCACGCCTTTAACATTTGTGCACCTGCTTCCTTAGTTTGTGATTTGTCCTGTGTATTGTTTGCTGTCTCTATAAATCAAATCAAATCAATTTTATTTATACAGCGCCAATTCACAACAAATAGTCGCCTCAAGGCGCTTTGTATTGCAGGTAAAGACACTACAATACTGCAGAGAAAACCCAACAGTCAAAACGACCCCCTATGAGCAAGCACTTGGCGACGGTGGGAAGGAAAAACTCCCTTTTAACAGGAAGAAACCTCCAGCAGAACCGGGATCAGGGAGGGGCAGTCATCTGCTGTGACTGGTTGGGGCTGAGGGGAGAGATATGCTCCTCTGTTCTGTCATCCCTTTGCCCTCACCTCGCATTCAATCAAGGTGCACGGCATCTTCACCCTGGTTTAGCCAGAGTCCACTTCCTGTTAAAAGGGAGTTCTTCCTCCCCATTATCTTCAAGTTAGGGCTTCTCTCTATTATCCAGTAGGGTCTTTACCTTACAGCACAAAGAACCTTGAGATGACTGTTGTGAACTAGCCCTCTGGTAATAAACTGTACCTGAATACAGTGAAAACTGTAGGTGCTACAGAAAAAGCTGAGCCATTACAACAAATAGTAGAAATCATTCTCTGATAATGAATGCCACAGCAGTGGGTTTAATGGCTGTAAAATTATTTAGCCCTGCTAAACAATTTTGACTGACCCACCAACAAATGTGGTTTTGGTATTTGTGATGATTTTCCACTAGCATTGCAACAAATCAGCTATTGATTGCCATTTATTGAGTCTTTTGCTTTTTGTAGTTAAAT
>VUQK01007955.1:4429-15510 GCA_015106715.1 Bujurquina vittata | reverse complement strand
AATCTCCTCTCCACAGGCCTTACCTCCAACTCAGATCCAAATCAGCTCTCTGCTCCGTTTTAATGTACAAAGGGCGATTGAACGGTTGCACAACTCAGTAAAAAAAAGGCTGATTTGATTTTTAGCCATTCTCCTCATGGAAGTCCCGTTCTAACAGTTGGATCTACTATTGTACCGTGGACCTCAAACTTAAGAAGAGAAGAGAAATCTACTTGGGTGTCAAATTCATCTGACCCAGCTGAGAGTCAGAGGAAGAGTCGGCAGAAAGGTGGTGCATCAGGTCATGTGAGTGACGAGGAGCATGCTTGATTCATGCGACATTCGCAGGGCTGCGTGCAGGGAATTCATCCCGCAGTGTCAGTCTGTCACCGTGCTCCACCGTAATGTCGTTTGGGGAAAATGACCTCAATGTTTTGCATGTCCTGGTGTCATCAAACAACTGTTCCCTTGTGTACAGACATTTTGGCTTTACCAGCACAATCATTGCTCACTGCCCATCCTGCTCACCAGATTTACCTCCCTATAATTTGGCTTTCTTCCCCAAAATAAAAATCAAGTTGCAGGGTCGCATTCACACAAGTGCAACAGAGCGGGACTTCTAGGTAGTGATTTATAAATAGCAGCAGCACTGAAATCAGTACAGAGATGCACAAGAAGATGAGACTGAAGGGGAGAGTGGGCAAATTAAAATTGGATATTATTTTCTATTTTTATTTAACATTTTTATGAGCTAGTTCATAGAACTTTGGTCTAAGCTCGTCATCTCCACTGAAAGTTTATTTTCCATATTCATGGATTTCCCCTTCTATCTTCTTTAAAGTAGCTGAGGAGGGAAAATACTTATATAAATAAATGTATGATAAATGCTTTATTTTGTGAAGTACAAGAAATTCTCCAATAACAAAGTCAGAGTAAATAACTGAGAGAGCACAGATGTACACCGGATCTCAAATCTCATGCTTTATACACGATATTATCTCATTTATCTTATTCTAATAAATTCTCAACCCAACTTTGGCATTTTTTGCCTCTATATTAAACATAGAAATGTGGAGAAATAGCCGAAATAGAGCTGATAATGCAGAACTAAATCTTATGCTGGTTATTTGATTTGTTTTGATCATTCTTGGCCTTGATCATGTAAACAGAGGTGCTCATGCAAGTCATGATCAGAAGGAAACTCTGGAGTAGTCTCCAGGTTATTATGCATGGAAATAAAATCAGAATCAAACCTGCTCCTTCCTTCAAAAGGATTTGAGACATTTGATATATGATAGAAAATCCCATAAAATGTAATAATTTCTACAAGTGACAGCACATTTCTCTGCATTGATACTCAGTGGCAAATACAGCGACCCATGCAAATATTTTAGACTGGTGTGTGAAGCAGAGCCATTTACTTCTTCATAAAGCACTAGTGGTTGTTGAGCTGCAGTAATTATATATGAGAGGCTTTGGATCAATAATGGATGTGGTGCATTCTGCAACACTGTCTGCATAGATTCTAACTCTAGACACAGCTTCAGAATGGATGAGACAGGGGAATTATGTCCACTGATCTGTTACAGTGGTTTTAAATGTCACCTCATCAGGTATGTTGTGATTGCAATGTGTTGCACAGCGGTTTTTAAAGGATTTGATTGGCAAAGCTCCTCTGGGATCACAGTACTGTATGCGAACACTGAGTCTGAAAGATGCCGTCATTTAAATATTATATTTCTTTGCAGCCAACTGTGCCGACTGTTCAGCTTCAGCTCTTTCCTTGTCTTTAGAATTTGTTTTGTCATCATTTTGTGGCTTTTCATCCAGCAAATTTGACAGCAGTGGGTCAGCTTGTGCAATGCCACGTCCCTGGGGCGGTCTTCTTGGAAAGCATCGGTCAGGAGATCACCTTCATCCTGCCCTATGGAGGAGCCAAAGATGGGACTTTTGCCACGCTCTTTCGAGGGCTTGACCTAGCCATGGCTGACCTTGGCCTGACCAGCTACGGGATCTCTGACACCACGCTGGAGGAGGTAAACTAAATATGGGGCTGACAGCTTTGTGCATGTACCAGCAAACATAGAGACAAAAGTTGCATTTATTGTTCCCTTTCTTTTTCATTGGTAATTAGTATAAATTCACTTTACATTATACTGTTTCGCTTGCTATCAAGAAATATGATGGGTTTATGAAAAAAAAAGACTGTGCAAAAGTCTTGCGCTACCCCTCTTTTCTTTATATTTTGCTTGGAAAATGGGAAATAGCTTCAGCGATTTATTGAAACATGTCAAACATGCATGTAAACACAGTATATACAGTTCTAACAAGCTTGAAAGTCAATATTTGGTGTGACCACCTTTGTTCTTCAACCCAGCCTGAACTCTGGCAGCTTTCTTAAAATTTCTTTAAGCAGTCTTCAGGAATAGTTCTCCAGGCTTCTTGAAGGACATTCAAAGCTCTTCTTTGGATGTGGCTGCATTTTGTTCTCTTCTACGTCACCATGATCACTCACTGCTTCAATAATGTTGAGGTTTGGGCTCTGGGGAGGCTGATCCATGACTGATAGTGTTTTTCTATCCAGGTATGCTTTTAGTGCTTTTGCAAGGTTTTTTTGGATGATTGTCATGCTGAAAAATTAATCTGCTGTCAATCAGACACACAATTAGACGCACCATGCAATATTGTATTTTTACCACTTGTATTGCATGGTGGATCAAAAGGTGATAATACTTTTCTGCATTCAAAATTCCATACATTTTGACAAGATCTCCAACACCACTGGCTGGAATGCAGCCCTAAACCATGACAGATCGCTTCCGTAACACCTTGTGACCCGCTAGCTTCTTTTAAATGCTGGTAAAATTGCAACCACATACAGTAGAGCAATAATTCTTTTTGTACATAAAACCAGAGGATTTACACTTACATATCATGCATTCAAAGTGTCCCAGAGCGCTGTATCCTTCCTCTAACAGCTCAGGTTTGCAAAAATTGCGTAGAAAGCACTAACCACAAAACGTACTCCATGCGCTTAATTGTGTGCGTTAGCATATACAGCTATGGTGTCTCTGTATGTAACATAATATGTAGATACAGAAAATAGTTTTCAATCTCTTTTTGGGTTAGTGTACCCTTTAGCTACCTTATAGTTACTATGGATTTCCTTCATGCATATTATTTTAATTAGGGTTCTGAAGATTCTATTGATGTATAGTGATTTGAAATATTCCAGAAGATGGTACTACAGCATGTACAACTGTAAAGATGTGGTCTGGCAGACTCATTCTATTATAGTTCTTAAAGGGCTACGCATGGCTTCTTGACAGCCACCCTTCCACTGAGACCATTTCCGGTAACAAAGTGTCTAATGATGCAAGTTAAAATTGGTTCTTTGCTAAATTGTCTGTTTTTTAATATTATAAAATATATATTTTTTTAAAAAAGTAAATTTTCTGTTTTATGTAGACACCATGGCAAGATCCCCAGCACCTAGAGTTCGGTTCCTTGTTTATGCTTGAATGATCCATGGGTCAGGGTTTAGTGGCTTAACAAACAATGACAAATTCCTCTGAAAATGGTCAGGTACAAAGACCGGACTGAAAATGATTGAAAAAGCAACCAATGTCCAAAGAAAACTTTGAAAGACCTTCAGAAAGCCCGGAGAACTATTACTCAAGATCACTTTAAAAGTCTGTCTCCCTGGAGGCAAAACATAAAGAAACGAGGTGTGGTGGTTTTGCACAGGACTGTAAATATATTGTTTTAGTCCATTCTGTCTTTTTCTGCTTCTTAAAGACTTAAAAAATGTTGAGCTTTTGTAAATCTCTCCCAAAACAAGTAAACACTATGCTATAAAAGCACAATTTATCCAATAACCTGAGCTGTGGGGTCTAGAATCCACTATTTTTCTTCAGATCCCAGCATTGATTTCTTTTTCTTTTGCTAAGACGATGCTGATGGAAGCCATATCTAATTCTAGAGCAAACACATTTTTCATGCATGAATTTTTAATTTTTAATATGTTACAGTACAACCAGACCAACACTGTAGCACTGTATTAGTTTTCTAAACAGCTAGGAAAGTGGATCAGCATCCAATTTTATATATATATATATATATATATGTGTATTTTTTTTATTAATTTTTAAGGGGGAAAAAGATTCAAAAAGTATCATTTTACCAGCAGTTGCAGGACATTTTTACTTTTTCTCAACTAATGTGTAAACCTCATACATTAGATTTTTTTTATAATAAATGTTGCCCAAAAGCACTTACCCACAAACAAATGACTCAAGCAGTGTGTTTGCCACGCAGACTGGTCTTGGATCATAAAGCTGGGTGACACTTTCCTAATGCTCTTCATGTAACGCAGACATGCATTAAACACTCATGGCCTGCAGGCGATGTGAATAATTCCCTTTGAATTCCTACAGTTCAACCACACCATGGTTATTTCATCCATCCATGTTTTCTTTTGAAGTCCAAATACACTTCAGTCGAAATGCGCGGCGATTCATTATGTATGAAAAATAAACAGGACCCGATAAAGCAGAGGTATCATTGACTTAGTAAAATAATATAGTTAGGCGTTCATAGTGTTTTAGCATGTCAGAGCTTGTATTTCATGTTCCTTGAATAAAATAATTCCAGCACATCAAATAACAGTCAGTCTCCCAGCAGTGTGCCCTTTGAGAGGTCAAATGATGAAACACAGCTTAAACACGTAGACCTGAAAATGTTCACAAATAGGGAGATTTTATTTTATTTTGCCATATAGTCTGAATTAATAAAGTCAAGGAGTGCGCCTCTCTCAGAAACTCCACTTGGCAGGTGTTCAAAAATAGGTTGCGATCTCAGGATGCACAACATAGATATGATTAAGAGAAACCTGACAGGGATAACTGGAACATCTGTGGACATTTGCTAAGCATATTTTGAGGTACTTATTAGAAAAGAAATAGCTACATAGTTGCTTTGTTAATGCTCAACAACTACAGTCATTGCTTTGCATTTATCTTGATTTTCTGTTTATAATCTATATGGATCAATAATGTGTGTATTATGTTTGTTTTTTGCAGATATTTCTTAAAGTGGCAGAAGATTCCGGCGTGGATGCAGATACACCACGTAAGATGGCAATATGACAATATGGCATAGGTCACTCCACCCACAAACAAAAGTAAAAGATTGTAAATATTAATGCATTAAATATTCTATCACATAGACAGTCGGTCATGTGAAAATACATTTCTGTCGGGACTGCTTGAGTCAAAATGGGATTTTTTTTCCATGCGTACTAATATATTTTTAGTAGAATGGCTTTGCTCTGGGGCCTCTCCCCCCTTCTGCATGTATGTGTATAAAGCCCAAAGGCAACGCTGCAGCAGTCCCTTAGAGAGCATAACATGGGTCTTTTTCACTGTATATGGCATTGTTTTGTCATAAATGGCATGAATAGCATGAAATAGGGGAGCTGCATGGGTTGTAAAACAGCTTGCAGCAGCTCTGCACTCTATACAGGCCCAACTTAAATAGCATGCCTCATATGAGATTTGCCGACACTTTGCCTGAAGTGATGCTATTTAATTTTTGGTACAGTGCACATGTGGACAACCACCTTGTCCTTGGTCACAAATTTATCAAATACCACTGGCATCTCAGAGATACCCACAGAGTGTTCTTTGGTGACACACTAGATTGTGGCATTAGTGAGTCAGAGCTTACTCCCACCTTGTCACGTATGGATTCTTACAAAGGATCAGGTGAGTGAAATGAAGAGTAAAAAGCCGTACTACGACATAACCCATGATCTTCTTGCTGGCAAACCTGTGACTCACCACCAAATCGTCTACCTCCAAATGTGGATTTTTAAATAGGACCAATATTTCTTTGAGTGCAGCTTTGTTGCAGTCGGTGCATCAAGGCCCCAGTGCCCAAGGGCATCATTTACAACAGCATCATGTAACAGAATGTCAGTATTTCATGCCTTGAGATGAAAACACCTTAGAATAGCCCCTGAATGGTATAAACCAAGATGCATTAAGTAAACACTTTTGTAGACTAATTCCACTTGATGCTTTTAATTTTCTTTTGATGAAACAACCTCATACACAGTGAAGAAGAAAAAGAAAAGAAAAAAAACCATAAAAATTAAGCTGCATTTAATCATTAGTCATTCATTAGTTATTATTGATCTCTGGCTCACTTCTACGGTGTGTCTTTTGTCCTTTCTCCCTCCCCTCACCCTCAAACGGTCGCAGCAGATGGCTGCCCCTCCTTGAGCCTGGTTCTTCCTGTTAAAAGGGAGTTTTTCCTTCCCACTGTCACTCAGTGCTTGCTCATAGGGGGTCATTTTGATTGTTGGGGTTTTCTCTGTATTCTTGTAGGGTCTTTACTTTACTAGATAAAATCCCCTGATAATGACTGTTTGTTGTGATTTGGAGCTATATAAACTTTAATGATACAGATGCAGAATCTGGTTGACACACAAGGCCCTTCTGTAGTGCCTTCAACATTTAACAGTGATGCTGCTTAATAATGTTGCATTTGGTTGAATTAAGCAGACCCATTTAGGTAGCTGTAAAAGCAGTTTGCCAGTCAGAACCTGGCATATGAAGCAGTCCCTGGCTCCAAAAAGGCCATTTGATTTTTATCCATCCTTTAGACGCATTAATTAAACTGAACTAAAACCAACAAAGAAGCCTAAAACAGTATTTAATTGTTGTGTTTAAAGGTCTCAGAAATCAGCACAACTGCATTAATGACAGTGAACTGTGCACGTTTGCTGGCTTCTAAGGCAGTGAGTCATTTTTATAGAAGTGCTTGCAAAGATGACTCAGATATTCCACGGGTACTGCAGAAGTTATTTTCCTTGTATTTGGGTTTATCTGCGCTGTGTAGAGGGGAGCGACTGAAATGAAATGACACCGTGCTTTCCAGCCTGCTTTCATGTGTCACTGATTGACCTCAATGGATAAATCTCCTATTCCCATTTTGACAATTTTTGTTTGTAGCCATCGCCAAGCAACCTCGCTTATCAGCTTAATCTCAAAATCAGATTTCCTCATGTTCCCGAAACACCTGGGTTTGTGCTTTTACAGGGAATAATGTGGCGTCTTGCAGGGCAGGTTGCTATTCTTATTGTTATTTATAACCCTAAATTGGGTCAGGCCAAAACAACATATCTTATTTGTATTCCCACAGCAACAAAGGAGGTGTTTGTGAGAGACAGCAAAAGAAGCTCCCGCGAAGCCAAGAGGAACAGCATTGCCAGCGTCCACTCCAAAACAGAACAAATCACCCGACTGAGCGGCAAGTCCTTCCAAATCATTCACAGAATAATTTTCCTAGTGAATACAAACATAGATGGATTGGTAACATTTAATAGTTAAAGGTTTTACTGCAAGTACAAACTGTGAACTGTACTTCCTGCCTTAATATTGGTCTTTTTTGTTTCTCACGTAGAAAAATTCACGAATAAAGTTGAAGGTAGGTGCTTTATTTTGTCCTCACTGGTTCCATCTTTATTTTTCTACCACCAAATGGATGTTTTTTTCATTTTTTCGCACACCTATTGTTCCCCAGTTATTAAATTAATTGAGTTAATTTGACTGTTTCACCTCAGTGGCCATTTTGAAAAGAGGGGCACAAACAAGAGCTTTGTCTTCCCTTTCACTGCACATTATCTCACATGTCTGTGACCCCTTAAAATTTTACCTTTCATCATGAAACTGGTTTTCAACTTGCTTTTTAAATCATAATGAATTCTGTGTCCAACGCTTTTGTTTAGCACTATTTTCCTCTTGAGTCAGGACAATATTCATGAAATAAAAAATAAAAAAATGTTGCCACTTTGAGAAATGAGCTAGTGCAGCTGGCCAGTTTAACACTTAAGTTATATTTGATCAGCCCATTAGTGGTGCTGAAAAGCATGCTCAGCAGATCTTTTACATATGCATAGATGATAAATAACGCTGAAGGTTAACATCTACTCCAGACATGAGGAAGAACCCCAGTGTCAGCGGGAGGGGATCTGCGGTCATCACCGGAGGGAAGCTGATCAGACAGCAGTTCCTGGCACTCTTTATTAAGCGCTTCCACCACGCCCGAAGGAGCCGCAAAGGACTCATTGCCCAGGTAATGGCCTCAGTCTGTCATCTTGATGGATTGAAGGGTTATACTAGTAGGGTTGCATGGGAGGATCAAGGTAGGATTGCGCAAAATACATGTTAGCTTTCAAAATCAGTTAATGGCATATATGATTGAATGAGCTAATTTAAAATCTGGATAGAAAAGTCATCCATCTTGATGGAGTCAATAGTTGCGGAATTTAAAATGTTGGGGAAGAAATCGACACTGACGGCAGAATGTAAGTGCTGAAAAATGTGAAGGGCGGCGCCCAGGATGATGTAGCATCGTGTCAGTAAAGTGCATGTCCGATGATCATCTTTATCTCCCGCGGCACGCATTACACCAAAGCACACCCGAGGGGACAAAACTCAGGGTACGATTGCTGCTGTGGGGGAGATTTTAATCTTTAGATTCAATCAGTCAATTTCTGTAATCAGAAAAATGTCAATATCTGAGACCAGGGATTTTTCAGCCTCACCTTTCCACCTTTGCCAAGGACAGTGCGCCCAGTGTAGACAGGAAGCCGTAAATCCATTTGTATGTAGGGTGCGCTGACAAAATGTGTGGTGCTGCTTTCAGCTGGCTTCAGTAAGCACCATCAGTTTCACCTGATCACTCTGATTGGCACCAGAAAGCCAAAGTGACACTCATGATTTGCTTTTCCTTCATTTCACTATTTGCTAATCATGTGTTTTCATTAGCTATGTATTAAATGTGATTGCATAACAATTACAGAGATGACAGACTGCTGTTAGCTTATTAAGTGTATGTCTATATTATTTTGTTCCTCATAAACATAATTTCAGAAGTCAAAACCAATAAACAGACATAATTTAAACAAGTCAAAACCAATTTCAGTAAGCAGCAATTTCCCAGGTACTTCAGTGATTATTTCCTCAACTTCTAAAAAGTGTGTTCTGACTTAAAGTGTGCGCTCGCACACATACACGGACACACACACACACACATGCACAATCCCCATCTACATGTATAGTGTGTATGTAGATATCATGCAATTGCATCATATGTGACAGCTGCCACTGTGTCGAACTAATCATAACTGAAAACTAGGAGTGCAACTCATCCTTTCCTTTGTGAGAGAAAGAGAAAGCGAGGAAGAGAACACAACGTTTCACCTTTGTGAGGTATGGGTTCTTCTTGTAATTTGCTGCAGTACCAGTCCCCATTAGTCACTGTCAATCTCGGACGTCCCTCTTTAGTGGGGACGCAGAGCAGGATAGGAGGATAAGTGTGTGAATGTGGATGTACAAGAGTGCACATTGTCTGCAAGGGCACACCTCCCGGCACTTCCTCTTTATTCATTTGGTTAAAGGGTTTCTCCCCCCCTCTCCCTGTCATGTCAACAGCTCCCATTGTCAGCAGATATGATTGTGTAGTGAGGTAATCTCCTCCAATACAAATGGTTAGGGGAATATAAAAGAGATTACGGTGAGAAACACAAAAGGAGTGATTTATGGGGCTGGAAGTTGGGGACGGGTGAGTCTTGGCAATGTCAGAATCCGGCAGAGGCAGTTATTGGTTACGTTGTGGTGGAGGACTTGAAGGCTTCTGGAGCTCAGTCTGAACTAAGTGCAACTCCCTTTTAAGTACTATCCAGAAAGTATTTGATAAAGTATTCTAGTTATGCCATATTTTTATAACTGGACTTTACTGGACTAGTTTTATATGATGTTTGATATTTTGGTCTGCAGGGATTACATGTAATAATTATTAATGTGACCATCCACCACTGTAGCACTTTATTAGGTACACCTGTTCAGTTGCCTGTCAATGCAACATTAATAGAATGCCAATCACATGGGAGCAACTGAGCATCAGAATGGAGAAGAAAGGTGATTTTAAGTTTGAAAATAGCATGACTGTTGGTGCCAGATGGGCTACTCTCAGTATTTCAGAAACTGCTGATCTGCTGGGATTTTCCCACACAACCGTCTCTTGGGCTTTCAGAGAATTGTGTGAAAAAGAGAAATCCCACTTCTCTGGGTGAAGATAAAGAGCCTTGTTGATGCCAGAGGTCAGAGCAGAATGACCAGAGTGATTCAAGCCGAGCAGTAACTCAAATAACTATTGGTTACAACCAGGTAATGCAGAAAAGCATCTCTGAATCTTGAAGCTGTTGGGCCACAGCACCAGAAGACCATGGCGAGTGCCATTCCTGTCAGCTAAGAACATAAAACTGAGCCTCCTATTCACACAGTCTATTGTCCAATTCATCATAATTGGACAATAGACGATTGGAAAGTGTTGCCTGGTCTGATGAGTCTTAATTTTTGCTGGAGCATTTGGTTGGCATTGTCAGAATTGGGGGTAAACAACATGAAAGCATGGATCCATCCTCCTTTGTGTCAACTGTTCAAGCACAGTCACCAGACCTTTGGGACATGGCGGAACGGGAGATTCAAAGTCATGGATGTGCAGCTGACAAATCTCCAACAACTGTGTGATGCTGTCATGTCAATATGGATCTTTGAGGAATGCTTCCAGTACCTTGTGGAATCTATGCCAGGCAGTTATGAAGGCAAAAGTGGGTCCAACTAGCAAGGTGTACCCAAAGTCAGTGTATGGGAAACAAGGAAAAGCCCCCTTTAAGACATCACAAAAAAAATTCAACGTGCTGCTGTTATCCACTTAAATGCAACTTGCAGCATTCAGTTTATTATTCACCAATGAAATTGGATTGACACGAATGGCTGTTTTGGAGAAGCCTATTTGTAATGAGGCTTTTTAACTCTGCTGGAAAAAAAAACCCCAACACATCTTAATCATGTTGTGTTTTTACCCATTTCACATATAATCCTATCCTCTACTTTAAATCCCCTCAAAACTTGAGAATGCAATAAACTCATGCATTGTTCATGTGAGTGCTTTTGCTTTGTGAGCATAATGACTTCTCCCTGTTTTTTTTTTTTTGTTTTTTTGCTGATTTCTCTCAATGGAAGAAGTGCTAG